>LBNU01034928.1:39901-73442 GCA_014162995.1 Artemisia annua
AATAAGCGTATAATAAGCCCTGTAAAAGCTTAACAAGCCCAAACAAGGAGCAAGTTGGCTCAATTATCAAAATCTAATCAAAGACTATACACGGGAGAAGTCCCTAGGGCAAATGGTATTCTACTGTGTTGCTGTGTTGTGGTCCTGTTGCTTGCTATGGCCGTCCTGGAGTTCGGAATCAACCCCCAACTTTTTTGCAGATCCCAACTGGGGGTGTGAACATTAATAAGTTCCCAAACCTAAGATCAAAATTTGCCTTTGTATCACTTGCGTTTTGGGAAACTTTTAAACGATAAGCAAACTTTAAGAGGAGTCGAAACGGTATAGGGCAATCCAACGAACTTCGCCCTAGCGAGAGATCCATTCTTCTCTCCCGCTCCTTTGTGCGTTTGTCTTTAAAGGTTAACCTTACGTTTTTGATTATTGGTTTAAGTTCCCCTGTCTTTCAAGTTGGTCTTGTTTTGATTTGTGTTTTTTGTGGTGCATGCGCACTCGTTCGTCTACGTCATCAAGTCCTTTGCAATCGCTTAACGACATTCCGAGAAGGCGTAATCGTCGACGTGCCCATCCAATAGTCGAACCCGTGGAATCTTAGATTTCGAGTGTGACATATATTTAATCATTTAAAGTACTAGTTTATAGACCCGTGGAATCCACGGGATTTTAGAGGGTTTTTGATTGAAAAAAGTAAGTACGTGAATAAAGAAGAAAGAACAACGAACGTAAACGCTATGAAATTTTCTTGTAACGGAATAATAAGTTATAAGTAAGTCGTAAACAGTTTGAATTTTCAGCACAATGTACAATAGCTTTATTCAATAATCAAGAGGGTTTTAAAAAAATTACGCATCAAAAAATTATGTGTGAATAAAGTAAGAAAAAACAACGAACGTAAACCGTTTGAATTATTTTTTGAAAAGAATAATAGTAAGTCGTAATTGAATGACACTATAAACAATTATGTTTGTAACTATTCATATAATAAACATCCATGCATCGTGTCTTCCAATTTTGATGGTCTTAAAAAGCAAATGTATGTAGTTAGGGTTAACTAAGTGATAAGCCAATGTCCATTCGGTGAACACCTAATAAGTTTGGTTCCAACTCTAAGCATAACATCTATATATCGGGAAGAAGAAATCAACGATAAAAATGAAACCACAAAAAAGGACAACCAACAGCATAGTGATTACTCCAAATCTAGGTCTAGCAATAGACTTTGTGCAAATACCTAATCTTTCTCAGAATTGCAAAACATTTCCACCTTCATTTTGACAAATATTTCAGAGACCCGGCCGATCGGCAAGAAACTATGTCATGTTATCAAAAAGAAAGTATTTGCAACGCTACTGTATCCAACATAGTTGCTATATAAAATAATTGACACATATAATTTGAAGAGAAGCATTTTGATATTAGCCAATATACATCTAAGCAATAACAAAATATCTTGTTAGACTTAAATCAATAAAATTCAATTTTCACATGATTATACCAGGACAGAGGGGTCATATCTACTGCTGCAGAAGAACAATGTAAATAAAATGGTAGCAACTTCCAAATAATCTAACATAATCCGGTCTTTGTGCATTTACTGTGGCAAGAAACTATGGTTAAAACACTAAAATGCAACTAAAAGTTACCCTTGGCCACAACAGCAAAGTATAGAATTTTTTTTCGTAAAACAATACAATAGTTCAAAACAGAGTAACCACCCAGAAATTTGTTTAAAAATGATGAATTAATATACAAAACCATCATATCTTAACAAAAAAAAAAGCTCTACAAATGTTCGAATTGATATATTAGGGACTTTTTAGTGATGTTCTATCAATCCGAACCTACTAAAGTAAGATACCTCCATCACGAATTGATGTGGCAATTATTTGATTATCAGACTATTTATGTAATATAGCATTTCAGGAAGAACTACTTGACCCTTTCCAGAAGCTCTTCTAATTTCCAGAATGTAGTGTAAGGGGTTGAGTCAATGTTCCGACTTCGTGTTCCACGGCTAACTGAGGGTCGAGAACAGTTGGCTCCTTCCTCGATATTGATCTCATTCAGATTTGTGGTGATTACAGGAGCACAATCTGCAGGTGCGGCCATTTACCACAGTTTTATGAACTTGGAGTTGCGACAAAATCGTGTTAGAGGTGGAAGTGTTGGAAAATAGCTTTATTTTTAACCTAAATTATGAAAAACAATGTAACAAAAATATGTTAATAACAAACATCCAAATATTTGTTAACTTGTTCCCAGTCATAAACTTAAAAAGATGGTTGTAGTGCAAGTTAATCTTACCACATGATGCAACAAAATATGTATAGATGTGTAGAATATCCTCAATTGTATAAGCAAATTCACGCACCAGATCTTGAGAAACTCCAATTGGGATGTCAAACTAAGAATGGACAGCAGCTTTGGACTCTTGTATTAGGTCCAAAGCTGATTGTGCATAATGCTCACTTTTCGACTTTGGGTTCCATGTCTTTAAAAAATAAATGATCAAAAACCATTAATAATAATAAAATTCCATCCATTTACCATTATTTTGGGTTGTGTTTTATCTCAAATGACCCATTTAACAGCGCCATTTTGACCTTGTGATGTCTATTGCATACCTTAGTTTCTTTCGTTGCATGAACAACGTCTTTAGCTCTCTTGAAGCATTCTTGAATATATTGTCTCATATATCTCAACAAAACTGAACCGACTTCATAAAGAACCAATTCCCTTACGACGGTCTCATTGGAGATCATGGAGTTAGCTGTCAAGAGTTGTCTCAACACGTTCCCATAGCAAGCATGGAGTGTCACCGCTCCAACTCCAGCTGAAATTGGGTGCCATTTTAACAACGTGCTAAACATTGCCTTCTCTCGTAGGGCCAATCCACCCGTTCCTTTTGCTAATCAGATTAGAATTTCGCATTCTTCTTGTCGTTTTCCAACATCTGTCACACACACTGGCAACATTAGTAAATGGTAGATATGATCATGTCCAACAACTCTCTCTCAAGGTCAAATGGGTAAAATATAATATAGCTCGGAGGAATGAGTCGAAAGTTGCCTTAAGGGTATTTATATGCTTAAAACCTCCTAATTAATATTATGAAAAAAAATATTAATTTTGTTACCATCTAATTCAAGTAAATTCAGGTCACCCAACCCAACCTGATCGACATTGACCTGATTTGACCCGGACCCGTTTTTTTGGGTAAAGGGATACCCCGGACCGTTATTAAACCTGGCGCGTGCATATCACAAAAGTAGATTCGATCAAGCTAATAATATGAAATAAAAAATATTGATTACCTTTGCAAAGGCATTGCTTAAGGTGGACCGAATATAATAATCAACCTTGTTTCTTGTATCATATTTTTCTATATGTCACTTATAAAGCGAGCACATCTTCTTCTAAGATCTTGGTGGCCGAGAAAACCAAAGGAAGAATGTTTTCCATTAGGCCGACCGTTCCTTTGTCCTGACCATGTCTTGATTGAGTTCAACATAACTGAAAAAAAAAGTCTACATATATAGGATCTTTGTCCACTTTATTTGAATCAACAAAAACCTCGGTTAGCATTGTCAATGAGGAACTTACAGTAAATCGTTTTCCACTTGTCCTGTCACATCGATGAGACATAAAACTTCCCATTATTTTTTTACTCAAATTAGCAATGCTTGCAAACAAAATCATCATAAGCCTTTTTTTCATGACAAAAATATATAATTTCTTTTATCAGATACTGGTCATAACGTATATAGACAATCATGTTTTATATACGTTGAAATTAAGTGGGAATTCTTACCATTGTGAAGGAATAATGAGATAACTATATGAAATGTTGTTACTTATTGGAAACCTGCAAAAGCATAAATATACTTCTTGGTAAATGTCAACTGACAAAACTCAAAGACCAATTACTCTCTCTAATGGTAGTGTTTGCATGCCATTTGCTTAAGATAGTTTGTTTAATCATAAGAGGAGACGTGGCGACGTAGAGTACACGAACTCAACCTTAGAACTTCCTAACGGAATTATATTTACATTCAAAAACCATATTCTAAACTCAAAGAATTAAAGTTGACCAACAACATGCTTTCAAGTTTCAAGTAATCTGCAAATCATGATAAGTTATTAGCAGCATATAACTTCTTACTCATTTTAATCAAAGTGGGTTGGTTATTACCAAATTACAGTTCTCCTAAACATTTACTAATAAGAGATGTGACCCCCCATAAGAACTTTACATGTTTTGATTCCAAAACCCTGAGGTGGTGCCAGACCATATGTGCATGTAAATGTGTAAATATAAAAACATATGAGCATGCTATATTAAGAGAAATATGGCTGGAGTGAATTTTCAATATCATAGTCCAGTACAGGCTGTGCTTTATCTCGAATTGGCCAAATAAAAACTTTAGCTAAATTAGAAATGGTTCAAAGATGGTCTAACAGGTAAAGGTCATAAAAAAAACTTTGTTTCTGGTGCAACCATCCCAATCCTACCCACCTCATCTGCTTATATATGATGCGTATCAGCCTGCTCTAATTTTGACCCGATACTCAATTACTCATATTTCAAGCTCTAAGTATCGCATATAAATTTTTAAGAGTCAAACCAACAAAATATAGAACCTGAATATATAGTCAGTTATGACTTATGAACATATTAATGAAAATTGTAAATGAAAGATAACTGAGAGAACATATTGGCTAAAATCCCAAAATTGATGATATGATAAAAAATAACAATCCACTAAAGTTTTCCCTCAATTTATAAAAACTAATTCATGCAATTAATTATCCCTCATTTTTTTTGGTTTTGCATCCACACAATTAAAAAGAACTAAATCAAATCAAATATATTGAATTCAATTGAAACAAAACTAATTCATCAAAATACCTGTACTATGTGATTCAAAACTAATTGATGTGAATACTTANGTAAATGTGTAAATATAAAAACATATGAGCATGCTATATTAAGAGAAATATGGCTGGAGTGAATTTTCAATATCATAGTCCAGTACAGGCTGTGCTTTATCTCGAATTGGCCAAATAAAAACTTTAGCTAAATTAGAAATGGTTCAAAGATGGTCTAACAGGTAAAGGTCATAAAAAAAACTTTGTTTCTGGTGCAACCATCCCAATCCTACCCACCTCATCTGCTTATATATGATGCGTATCAGCCTGCTCTAATTTTGACCCGATACTCAATTACTCATATTTCAAGCTCTAAGTATCGCATATAAATTTTTAAGAGTCAAACCAACAAAATATAGAACCTGAATATATAGTCAGTTATGACTTATGAACATATTAATGAAAATTGTAAATGAAAGATAACTGAGAGAACATATTGGCTAAAATCCCAAAATTGATGATATGATAAAAAATAACAATCCACTAAAGTTTTCCCTCAATTTATAAAAACTAATTCATGCAATTAATTATCCCTCATTTTTTTTGGTTTTGCATCCACACAATTAAAAAGAACTAAATCAAATCAAATATATTGAATTCAATTGAAACAAAACTAATTCATCAAAATACCTGTACTATGTGATTCAAAACTAATTGATGTGAATACTTAGTAATCGAATGATGTAATGTTTCGATTGAAACTAAATGGAGACTTTGAGAAAGGGCATCATACACCTGCGTATCAAATTGAAAAAAAAAAATATTAGAACAATCGAATCACACATATCAATATTAATCGGCACAAAATTAAATTGAAAAACCTAATACAAACCTGTTACATATAAAACCTGCTACAAACAAATAAAAACATATTGTAATTCAATCGAAAAGGTTGTATTATGCGATTTAAATATAAACCCTAACTAAGAAGACTGTGAAGATGATGAATCAACTAACATCCGACACAAAAATATATTTAAAAAAAAAAATCATTACCTGTTTTAATTTGATGAACCCAAAAAATCAAATTGTGGAATGATTTGAGAAGGATTTCGGTATGGCATATAAAATGATATAAGGCACACAGTTGTGCTTTAAGGAACATTGAAACGTATTCTGAAAAATATATGGGGAGCGTAGACATTGAATGCTATTTAATCCTTTACAAAAATATATGGGAGTGTACAAAGGAAGGATCAGAGAAAAGGATTTGAATGGGAGCGTACAAATGAAACGCAAAATTGAGAATGAGCATTAATTAGGCTTGTGCTTAGAGGTGTTGTACCAAGAAGGAGCATTAATTATTTTTCGACCAATAGCAGCGCAGACACATCAGCGCATTAATTATTTATCGTGCTTAATGGGCTTGTAAATTATTCTGTTTTATTATATAAAATAGATTACTATTTGTTTAGTAGTTGCGTCAGATTACTTTCTAGAGAGTAGTTATATATTAAAATTGAATTGGGAGTAATACACGGTGCCACTTGAAGTTCGTTATAATGAAAAACAAATTTATTATTTACGGTATCCCACTTGCTCATTATTTTTTTGCGGAATCACTTATAACTGTGATACCTCATACCTCGTTTTGACGAAACTAAGTATTGTTATTGTTGTACCACTTATAACCGTAATAAACAAGCCCTAAACAATGGAAGATGAGGATTGCATATACTTTTTTCATCATTAGTATAAGACTTCTAGCTTGTATGCCGGTTACTTATGATTGCGAGTACAAGTTTCAATTGTCATAAAATTCAATTCTGTTTTGCTATGTTTCTTTCACAGAAAAAATTGCTTAAACTTAGTTTTTCTTGCCCAAAAAGAAATGGCGTAGTATGCATAACACATTATATTCGTATATTGGAAAATCCCCAGAAAATTTACTTGAAAAGGATATTGACTTGAAAGATAACAACTACGGAGTACAAGTTATTCCCATTTGGTGCACGATGAAGGATGTGTCCTGGTTATGTGTAGGACGAAAGATGATCGAGCCAAGTTTGGCTAATTTGCATCATGAACTGTTAAGTGAAACACGTTTTTAGGGGTTGTTTGATATGACTAAAAGCATGTCATGATTTGCTGAATAAACTTATCTAAAGTTATATGTATAAGCTAATAAAACTTATCGATGTTTTTAATGAAGCCCTGCTATTATACTGATACATATTGACATATTGTCAGATGATTAACAATAAACTATCACATTATTGCTTCAAAGAAAATGACAAGCTTGATCATAATGAGTACATTTTTAAATCACACGCATGTCATGTCGTAGTTGGACTTGAACCCACAACCACTTAATTAAGGACCAAAGTCACACCACTTGGGTAGCTTGTGTTATGTTGCAAGCCCTTTGGTCAGAGAGAGTACAATTTAAGTGCAAGTTTTGGTTTTGGAACAACGACTAGTGGCGTTTTTAAGCAAGTCGTTAGCCCAAATACTTCATCCATTTTGAACTCATCCTTCGTCATTCCATTTGGCAATTTCCATGAAAACCCATGAAGCAAATTAGCCAAGCTCGATTCCATTATCTTTGATCCTAAACTATATCCAGGACACATCCTTCGCCCTGACCCAAATGGCAATAGCTCATAGTCATTGCCCTTTATATCGATTTCGCTCCCAATGAACCTCTCTGGACAAAATTCCAAAGGTTTGTCCCACAACTTAGGATCTCTAGCAATTGACCAAACACTTACTAGTATTCGTGTGTCTTCTGGAATGTCGTAACCTGCTACTGTACAATCCTCGCGCGTTCTCCTAGGAACCAATAGTGGTGCCACAGGATGCAACCTCAATGACTCTTTGAGAATTGCCTTAATGTATGGAAGGTTGGACATGTCTTTTTCTTCGACCCATCTATCTTGGCCTATCACTCGATCTAGTTCCTCTGTTGCCTTTACAAATATTTCAGGATGTTTTATGAGTTCCGCTATTGCCCATTCTACTGATATCGTTGAAGTTTCTGTTCCACCTGCAAGTAAATCCTATATATGAAGACAATTAGCAAGCAAATTATTATATAATGTGGGAAAGTTATGTAGTTTATAGTTTATATGGATAAAAAAGGTGCAAGTTTATGAAGAGTCTTATAACTTTCTTTGCTTAATTCTGAGCAAGTGTTTGATACTTTGATCTATATCTAGTGTGTAGTGGGTGTATGAGTTTGTCTTTGAAAAAAAAACCTGAGTGAATCCCTTTACGCCATGTCACTCAAGCTTAACATCCAGAGTGGGATCATCTGCAATTTGCAACAAATGATCAACCATGTCCTTGGGAACAAAACTCTCCCCCTCCGTGAACCTCCTTTCTTCGTGCTCGTTCAACACATGCTCAAGAAACCGATCAAATTTCTTGCTTATGGCCTTCATCCTCTTCACGTACCCTTGAAGATCCATGAAACTAATCCATGGTATCCAATCTCCAATATTAAGCACTCCATTCAACAAAAACAACTCATCCAACATCTTCTGAAACTCATCTACGGTCAACCCTAGCTTCCCGGCCTCAGATTCATCTAAATATCTCTTTCCCACCACTATCCGACAAATCACATTCAAACTCACATTTGACAAAAATTGTTTCAACACAATCGGCCTACCACATGACTTGTGAAGCTCCTTCAAAAGCGACTTTGTCTCCTCCACTCGAATGTACTCATATGAGTTTAATCTTTTCACACTAAACAACTCCACAATACACATTTTGCGAGCTTGTCTCCAGTAAGGCCCATAAGGGGACCATGTGATGTCTGAGTAATTATAAGTGGTGTATTTTCCAGCAGCGGTTTTAGGTCGACAAACAAAGTTGACTTCCATAGTTTTCAAAATGACTTTAGCCATCTCAACCGAGGAGCCAACAACACTTTTGGATCCAAATTTGATATGCATGATCTGGCCATATTTTTCGGCCAAATCATGTATGGAACGGTGAGGAAGTGGGCCAATGAGGTTGAAGTTTCCGATGATGGGCCATGGTTTTGGGCCGGGAGGTAGGTTGAGCTTGGTGGTGGGACGAAGGAAGTGGCGGGCAAAGAGGAGGAGCGCCACTGTGGCTAGCCATGCAATTAGCACACTATAAGAAATGCTAATGGCATATTGTTCCATTTTATTGTACTTCAAATTAGTGGTGATGAAATAAGTGTTATATGGTGGTGTACTTATAGCTGAATTAACACAATGCGATATTTGATGATGTTGTGTATGAAATCATATAGCTTATAATTATTTATTGATTATTGGACGACCAGTTACTTCTGGTCAAGGAAATAAGCATTTTTAATGGATTCATTAATGTATAAAATTGGTGTAGGCCATGGATATAATCAAATTTTTATGGTTAAATTACCAACTCCTTTTTGCTGTTCAAAAAAAAATAATAATAATAAAAAATAAAAATACCAACTCCTACACACAAATAGTTTTTTTATTAAAACATAGGACCATACATTACTGTTGTCCCAACTTGTTACTAGATCGATTTGTGAATTGCAAATGTATATGAATAAGTAAAATCTAAATTTCATTAACCATTGTAAAGTTACATGTATCTAAGTATATATAGGGTTCCAAACAACATGTTTGAACCATCATGTCTTTTCACGAATGGTTGTGACCATTCGGTTCTAGCCCTAACCATTGTGTCTATTCGACTAGAGTCATGTCCATTCGGTTTGGGTTGTGACTGTTTGGTTTTGAACCCAACCGAAATAACTAACAACTAATAACTAACTTTCGGTTACAAAGTTTCTAACTAACATCTTTGGTCCTTCTATTTTTAACTAACTAGATAATACTAATACTAGTATGCAATGTGAAGATTATATCGGGTCACATTCTCCTCCTTAATCTTCATCGTTGCTTCTTGTTAAATCTTGAACTCCGAGCATCTGTCGCATTGTCATGAACTTCAATCTTGGTAGAGCCTTTGTTAGTATATCTGCTCTTTGTAGTTCTCCTCTGACATGTTCTATGTTGATGTGTCCATTCTCTACACATTCTCGAATGAAATGGTATCGAATGTCGATGTGTTTACTTCTTCCATGAAATACTGGGTTCTTTACTAATGCTATTGCTGAAACGTTATCGATCTTCAACGTTATCTTTTGTTCTTCATTTCCAGTTAATTCACTGAGTAATCTTTTCAACCATAGTGCTTGACATGCTGCTGCTGTAGCCGCCATAAATTCTGATTCACATGATGATAGTGCCACTGTCGGTTGTTTCTGAGTGCTCCATGTAATGGGTGACTCTCCAAAATAAAATACTACGCCTGTAGTTCCTTTTCCTTGATCAGTGTTGATTCCATAGCTACTATCACTATATCCTGTAATCTTGCAGCCGCCTTCTTTCTTGTAAATTATGCCATGCTCTCTTGTTCCTTTGATGTATCGGATTACTTGCTTTACTGCTTTCAGGTGATGGTCTTTTGGTTCTTGCATCCATCTGCTGAGTAGTCCGACTGAATAACTAAGATCTGGTCTTGTGTGTAGTAAGTACCTGAGACTTCCAATTAAGCTTCTGTAATAAGTTGCGTCAACTGATTCTCCATCTTCCGCCTTGACCAACTTAGTACCGGGATCCATTGGTATCTTTGTATCATTACTATCTTCCATGTTTGTTTCCTTCAAGATCTTGTTAATATAACCTGTTTGCTTGATTGTAATCTCTCCTCCTGTTTGTGTAACTTCTATCCCAAGGTAATAAGCTAACAATCCTAAGTCGCTCATGTCAAACTTCTCTTCCATCTGGGATTTAAATAATTCTACTTCTTTCTTTGGAGTGCCCGTAATTATTAAATCATCTACATAAACTCCAACGATAATTGTTGAGTTCTTGGTTCTCCTTGTATATACTGCTTGTTCGAGGTTACACTTCTTGAAGTCTAAAGACTTTAAGGTTTGATCAAGCTTCACATTCCAAGCTCTCGGTGCTTGTCTTAATCCATATAAAGCTTTAATAAGCTTGTACACTTTTCCTGATTCTCCTGGTTGTACGAATCCTTCTGGTTGTGTAACGTAGACTTCTTCTTTTAAATCTCCATGTAAAAATGCTGATTTTACGTCTAAGTGATGAACTTGCCAACCATGATATGCTGCTAAGGCTAATATTAAACGAACTGTTTCTATCCTAGCAACTGGGGCAAATACTTCATCGAAGTCTATTCCTTGTTCTTGTACGTATCCTTTTGCTACTAACCGTGCCTTGTATTTGATAATATTTCCATGTGCATCTCTTTTGGTTTTAAATACCCATTTGAGTCCAATTGCCTTTTGATTTTCTGGCAATGTAGTAAGAATCCATGTGTTGTTCTTGTTTATTGAATCCAATTCAATCTTCATGGCCTCAATCCATTTATGATCTGTTGATGCTTCCTTATAGTTACGAGGTTCTTCTTCTATGAAGAGTAAACTAGGTGCTTCAACGAAACTAGCTTTTTCGTAGACTGCTTTCAAATCCTTTAATCCTCTAACTGGTGTATGATCAATTCTTCCAGAGCTTCCTAACGAGCTTCTAAGTGAACTAATAGTGGTTTCTATTTCACTTTCTGAGTTAGGTGCGTAACTATATGTTGGTGGTGTGAATGGTGAGTCTGGTTGAGAGGGGGAGTTTGGTTCTGATGATGAATCTGGTTCTGATGTTGGATCTGGTAAGGGATCCGGTATTGGAAATACATCATCATTTCCTATGTTGACGGGTATTTGGTTTGCATTGTCAACTTCCTCTACTACAAAACTAGTCCAAAAGGTGTCTTGTGTACTTGTATCCTCTCCATTCTTTTCCCAATTCCACGGTTTAGTTTCCATAAATTTAACGTCTCTACTAACATATTTCTTCTTGGCTATTGGATCATATAACCTACATGCTTTTGATCCTTCCTCTACTCCTAAATAGATCATTGGTATGCTTCTATCATCCAGCTTCTTTAAATGAGGTGTTGTTATCTTAGCATAAGCTGTGCATCCGAATATCCTTAGGTATTCTAGGTTTGGTTTCCTACTGTAGAGTGCCTCATATGGAGTTTTATCTACTAGGGCTCTTGTAGGTACCCTATTTAGTATGTAAATAGCGTGTTTCACTGCTTCCGCCCAAAAAGTTAAAGGTAACTTCATGGCTTTCATCATACTTCTAGTGGTTGATAACACTGTCCTATTTCTTCTCTCCACTACTCCATTCTGTTGTGGTGAGTATGGTGCTGTCAATTGTCTAGCTATCCCATTATCCTTACAGTATTGTGTGAATTCATTTGATGTAAATTCACCACCTCTATCTGTTCTAAACATCCTTATTTTCAATCTCAATTCCATCTCTACCTTATGCTTAAATTCCTTGAATGTACTAAAGGCTTGGTCTTTTGTAGTAAGAAAGTAAGCCCACATAAAACGTGTACAATCGTCTACTAACAAGAATATAAGTTTCTTGCCTGAGTGTGTTGCTGGACTTATAGGACCGCAAAGGTCTCCATATATTAAATCCAACGGGTACTTTGATCTGAATTTAGCTTGGTTTGGAAATGGTGTTCTACTATGTTTTCCCAATAAACATGCATCGCAAATCTGTCCTACATGATTTATTCTAGGTAATCCATCTACGAGACCCTTTCTAGTCATTTTGTTGATATCATCGAAGTTTAGATGACCTAATCTAGCATGCCATAACCATGCTTGGTTATCTATATTTGCTAATAGACATATGGGTGAGTCTATTCGTAGTTTAATACTGTAAAGTCTGTTCTTAGATCTTTCTACTTTCATCAACAACCTTCTGCTCTTGTCATACAAAGTCAGTTTATTCCCATCCATTATAACTCTACAACCTATTTCTGTAAGTTGTCCTAGACTTAGTATGTTGCTCTTAAGGTTCGGTATATAATATACATCCGTTACTACCTTTTGTTCTTGGTTTATACAACCTAATAATATAGAGCCTTTTCCCTTTATTTCTACATATGACCCATCTCCAAAACGTACTCGTCCTGTTATCTTTTCATCTATATCCTTAAAATGAGTTTTGGTTCCTGTCATATGGTTACTCGCACCGTTATCTAAATACCATACGCTTTCATCCTTTGAAGCATATTTTCCTGGTTGAATTTGGCCTTCATTCAACAGTACTTCTTCATATTTGGTTTCATGTACGGTCATTAATAGTGATGGTTCTTCATCTTCTAAGATAAGGTTTGAATGTTCCTGAGCTGTTGTGTTTGATCTACATTTGTTCATGAAATGTCCAAGTTTATTGCACTTGTAACATCTTACGGTACTCAAATCCTTCCTATTTGTATTCTTATTAGGGTTTCCCTTATAGTTTGAGTTTCCTTCATGTGAGTTATTTCTATGTCTGTTGTTTCGCCAGTTTTTCCTTGAATAATTTGATCTACCTCCGCGTTTAATAAATTTCTTTCCTCTATCTGAGTGTTCACCCTGTGTGAATAGTAAATTATCCTGGCTTTCAACTTGATTTCCCTTACGGAGTTTTATTCTTTCCTCAAATGCCTTGAGTTTTCCAGTGATCTCATCTAGGGTAATATCATCTAGATCACTAGTCTGTTCTATGGATGCTACTATCTGAATGAATCTATCTGGTGTGGAGTCTAATAGTTTTCTAACTACAAGTGATTCATCCAATGTTTTGCCTAGTTCTTTTGCCTTAGTAACATAACCGTTTAACTTATCTGAAAATGCATCCACGGTTTCATCATCCTTCATCTGAAGGGCATTAAATCCTATCATTAAAGATTGCAACTTTGCTTGTTGCACTTTCTCTTCTCCTACGTGTCTCCTTTTTAGTGAATCCCATAATTCTTTTGCCTTTTTACAACTTGCTACTTGTAAAATTACATCTTCTGATAACGCTTGATATAGAAGGGCAATAGTTGACTTATCCTTCTTATCATCTACTTCTACGCCTGCCTTAGGTTCTATTGTATCCCATAACCCATGTGCTTCTAATATAACTTTAATTTGTATAGCCCATACCGTATAATTTGTATTTTTCAACTTAGGGCATTGATATTGTGCAATAGGTGTTACGGGTTTAATTGTGTTATTAGATGTGCCTTCGCCTTCACCAGACATTTCTAAAGCGTTTATAATCTTCACTTTCTATTCCAATGAGAATTCCTATCCTTTGTGGTATACTTAATACTACGGGAACAATAATAGTTTTTGGAAATCCTAGTAATATAACGAGTGTCTAAAATATGAAATATAACGAAATTCAAAAGGTTTGAATTTTGTTTTGTGACCTCGTTGTGATAATTCACGGATTCGAATTTCCTTGTGTGTTCCCTTGTTTTTGCTTCGTTGTTTTTTTTTTTTTTTTCAATTCGACTTTAATCCTTCAACCCAAAATGATTCGGACTGAATTTCTTTTCCTTCTTGTCTTCTGCTTCGGACCAGAAACAACAAAGTTTTCTGTCTTGTTTTTGTGTCGAATTGGTGATGTCGAACCAAAAGGTTTCAGAAGTTCGACTTGACCAACGAGAAACAATTACCACTCTACACGTTCTTTATTACCACGTCTCGGTATTCCTTAAAACAAGTCAATCTCTTTTGCTTTTTTTTTTTTCTTCTTTGCAGCGAAAAACAGAAACAAAGTTTCTGGTTGTTTTGTTTTTGTTGCTGCGCACGTTGTTGTTGTTGTTGTGTTAAACTCGACACAACAAAGTCTCCACACACTTGTTTCCAATATCTTCAATTTCTTACGTATACGTTTTTCTTTCAAACCAACAACGATTTTTGCTTTGTGTTAATCTCCAACTAGTTGTCTCTTTTCTACACAAAGTCTCCTCTTTTCTTCCTCGACACCAATACGCTTGATGTTGGCGTTTGCAACTCCTTACGTAAACTAGATCGTGCACTATCTTTTCTACGCGTATCTTATTCAATTTTCTTATGTTTTCTTTGGAAGAATAGAAAGAAAACAGTTTTGTCTCTCTCGCTCAAGAAGAAAGTCGATTTGGCCTTCTCCTTTTCCTGCGTGTTTTCTTGGCTTCGGTTCTGAATATATGTGATAAAATTTTGCAGAATTTTCTGTTTTTGTTTCGGTGTATTTGAATCCTTGCTCTTGATGCCAATTGTTGTCCCAACTTGTTACTAGATCGATTTGTGAATTGCAAATGTATATGAATAAGTAAAATCTAAATTTCATTAACCATTGTAAAGTTACATGTATCTAAGTATATATAGGGTTCCAAACAACATGTTTGAACCATCATGTCTTTTCACGAATGGTTGTGACCATTCGGTTCTAGCCCTAACCATTGTGTCTATTCGACTAGAGTCATGTCCATTCGGTTTGGGTTGTGACTGTTTGGTTTTGAACCCAACCGAAATAACTAACAACTAATAACTAACTTTCGGTTACAAAGTTTCTAACTAACATCTTTGGTCCTTCTATTTTTAACTAACTAGATAATACTAATACTAGTATGCAATGTGAAGATTATATCGGGTCACAATTACTACACAATTTGAAATAGATTATGCAGTAATGCAATGCATGCAATGCCAATTTGTATATTAAAAAATCACATACAACATCCTGATTTAAATTTTCATTACTATACAGTTGTATAACTTCGATCAGGAGTACATTTAGACTATAGATTTAATATATATCAGTTCGGGTGTCACTTTCTTTGAAATTAAGCAGAAAAAGGATATAAAAGATTATAAGGCTAGCATGTAAACTTATTATGGGCTGAGAAATGATATTAAAGGAATTAAGCTACATAAAGGCATAAGGGTTAGAGGGATGCATGTCAAAATTTTATGTGTGAATGAACATTATTGTGCATTATGTTAATCGAATGCTAATTATGAGCTACATGTATATGTGCTGAGGTATTAAGGCAATGTTTCGCGCAAAGCTTTTTGGAGCTTTTTGGGGCGATGAGCGGTGAGCAATGAGCTTTTTGATTTTTAGTGTTCGTTTGGCATGAGAGCTGTGAGCTTTGCTATTTTTTAGGAAAGCTCATTTTTCCAATGCTTCTTTATGAAGCTGTGAGCGGTTAGCAGTGAGCTGTGGCTGGCTCACTGCTCACCGCTCACAGCTACTGCTCACTGCTACTGCTCACAGCTACTTTTGCCAAACATAGCCTAAGTCCTCCAAAGCAAGCAACAAATGGATATGCTTTTCACTATATTGACGCCTCAAAATATAGGCTGTTAAGTTGTTTCTATTTGCAGGCTTGTCACTGATCGAAGCAACAAATGGTAATTGTATTTAACTCGTGTTAAAGATGTAGCACTTGATAGATAACATTAGAAGAGATGGCTCGTATTGAACTTCTTGTTAGCTGTGTCATGATGCTCCATTCTGGTGGCTTAGGCTTCTGTCAAGTTACTTATTTTGGTGGCTTTTCACACGTTCAATTCATAGTGTGGTAAATATAGAGATCTCACATATACGTTCAAATTGTTATAAAGTAAGGTTTTAGATGTGCATTTTAGCGTTTGTATGGCCGGAACGGTGAGGAAGTGAGCCAATGACGTTGAAGTTGCCAATGATGGTCCATGGTTTCAGGCCAGGGTAGGCTGAACTTGGTAGGCCGACTACGGATTTGTGGGGAAAGGAGTAGTAGCACCAGCGTGGCTACTATACCCATGCAATGCATATAAGAGCTCTCGGTGTGGACTTCCTCATCCCTCGCCAAGCCACGTTGGCTTGCTCCTCATGGCTACTCACCAGGAGCTCAAATGAGTAAGTTGCAGTTAGTTGTGAGTGAAGCGGGTTGTAAGGGGAGGTTTGTCAAGGTAATGTGGCACCCCATGAGGCCCAAATGGGGAGGCAAACCTCCTCACCACACCTAGCCTTCTAATAGTCATGTTGTTGTTGTTCCATTTTGTATGGTGATGAAAGATGCGTTTACAATGTTAATGCATGTACGTAATAACGACTACGTATATAATATCGTCATTAGTTATTGATCATTATAATATCACGTGAAACTAATTAATATGATGTTACGTATAAACCATCCGCTTGTTATTTAAAATTTTCACCACCGTCACGTGAGATTAAACATATATAAATGGACCAATTACTTATAGTCAAGCAAATAAGTATAATTTATGCATGGCGTGATTAGCAATGAGTTTTTTAATTAAAAAAACTCTTAGATAAAACTTTTTTAATTGTCCACATACCAAAAAATACACAGTTTAAGGAAAAAAACAACATCATTGCAGCTTTTTCTTTCTTACTTTTTGAAAAAATGGCAGTTTTACTCTTAATTAATTAATTTCAAACTTCTTTAATGATTGTATTCTTTAATGATTGTAATAATAACCTCAACGGGTAATATACTAAACTCGAAAGAAATTCCTTATCTATTTTTGAAGTGTACAATTAATTTGAGACAACCCGAAATGAATTTGTGGACAATAAATATAAGACAGAGGGAGTAGTTAGTTTTCAAAGCTTTCATCAATTTTGCATTAAGTAATATAAAGTTAAAGGCCAAATTAGAACTTTAACAATTTTTGTCTTTTTTTTAAAAAAAATAAAAATAGAAATGTGAAGTATATATTACTTTCAAACTTATAACTTTTACTAGGTATTCAAAGAAGGATCAAAAACCAAGATCCTTTAAACAACAGATACAAACAACTAGCGCTAATACAAACAAATTGTTATGATGGAAATGTAAATGGATTGGACGCCTTTGCATTTAAATAAATAAATTGTAAATCACTAAACTATAAGTTTATAATTCATTACTTACATAAATTGGGACACTTCTTTATGTAAATAAAAAATTATAAATGAGCGGGCTTATAAGTAACCGTTGTGGCATGAGTACGGGTAGAGAAATAGAAAATGAAAGTTTAAAACAAATTAAGCCTTGTATGAAGAAATAAGATAAGTATAAAATGAATTAGATAACGACTTTAAGTTTGAGACGATATGTGAAACCTACGATATAGGTGCATAGACTGAAGGTTAATGAGAAGAGAAAGTGAGTTGATATTATAGAATGTCTCATGACATTGAGTAAGACATAAGAAATGATCGAGATAGGCCCTATTTGGCATTAGCGCTCTTGTGAGAATTGTAGAAATATTAGTCAAAGCTGACTTATGTAAAGTCAAAGTAATGAATTTTTCAAGTGGCCTATGGTCATTGTTGAAATTTCTAGAAAAGAAACAAGTAAGAGCATGACGTAATAGTGAAAAAGGTTGACAAATGATAGGTCAACAATGATAAATGTGACATGAATAACATAGTACGAATTGAAATGTAATAGAAATGAGCTTGAAGTAGTGCGGATTAAGGTAGATGGATATGTTATAGTATAGTTAGTATTGCAAAATCAAGTAGATTGTTGCAATTGAATTCAATAGGATTTGAATGTATTATGATGAAATGGGGTTAACGATGTTGATAGTGTTGTGTATGGACACAAACGTTAGGCAAATAGATTTCGGGGACGGAATCTAAATAACGGGGTAGATTTCGGGGACGGAATCTAAATAACGGGGTAGATTTGCTACACCTCAAAATTGGGATTTTAAGAATTATATTAGAAGAATGCCTTGAATAGTTTGACTAAGACCGTATATGTATTGAAAGACCAAATATGATTTGTTAGTCAATGTTTTAAGTTGAAAGTCAACCTTGTTAGACAAACTATAGGTCAAAATATTATGTAAATGGTTTTATAAAGTATTGTATGTCACAAGTATTAAAGAAAAAAACTTGAGGGACCTAAGTTGCTAGAATCTAAAATTTGTACTAAAACCAACTTGTTTTAGTACAAGAACCAACTTGTTATAGTATTAGAACCAAATTGTTATAGTACTAGATGGACCATTCTTGCCAAGTAACCAAACTTTCACCCAACAAATATCTAGTTACATCCTAGATATTCCAGAATTTTCATAAGTTTAGTGTGATGACGTGAAGTAGCAAAAAGGACGGAAAACCAAGGTGGTCCAATTGATCAATTGAGCATGAATTGAGGTTCCAAATCAAGATATAAATCCATAGCAATCATCCCAAGTAAGTAATCTTTATAGAGTTGAGTTAATTGATAAATTAAGAAATTATGGTTCATATACTCTAACTGAGGATTTTGGATAAAAGGAGTTTTATGTTTAACTAAAGATGATAAAGAATAAGGATTTATGTCTCTATATTGGTTTATTTTTAATTTGGGTAAAAAAAATGTTTTAAAGTAAACTAATGAGGTTATAGTAATTATAGGTTAAGTTATATTGAATAAAATTAGTAAATTTGTGGGTTTTTATCATATAATCAAGATATGATTATATGATGATTAGAAGATTTAAAAGGTAAACAAATGGGTTAAATAAACCATTGTTATAGTACTTCAATTATGTGATTTAAGTGTTTTTGGTTTATGATGATTTTTGCTTAGGAAGCAAGTGAGGATGATGATGGTGATATATTGGTAACTTAGCTTTGAAGCTATGGTAAGTAACTTCGGTTACAATGTGTTTAATATGGATATTATCATATTGTGTGATTATGAATGAAGGTGTTAGAACTTGAAAGTATTAGCTTAGAAAGGGTGGTATAATAGGAGGCTTGATTAGTTGGATGATTGAGTGTTAGTCCTTGGTTATGGCTAACCAAGGTATGTGTTGATGTTGCTATATGCTTAATGCTTGTTATGGTTATGTGGCTATATCACAATGTTAATTGTTATAGCTTTTGAATGCAAGTTTAAATGGTAATAGTGCTAGACTAGTTGGAAGTGTTCATGTTGCGAATATGAGGATTGATGTATTAAACATGTTCTAATCGGTTACTTACTAAGCGTGTCACTTACCGCTATAGTTGTTAATGTTTTTGTAGGTTTACATGTTGCAAGTAGGAGCTTGGTATGGCTTTTGGATGTGAAGTAAGTGGATAGAATGCATTGCCTTTAAGCGTATGCAAGTAGTCGTCGAATACCGATCCCGAAGTCAAGGGTGAACCCCATGTATTGTTAAATGGTTTGAAAATGTTATTGTTATGTGTCAAAGTCAATTTTTTATAGTCTTCTATTATAGTGTATGCAACCGGATCAAAAGATGTATGTAAAGTGGGTCAAAATGGGTGTTTGGCAAACCCGTAAAGTATGCTTCCGCGGGTCATTTGAACCCAGTATATTCATGAAAATGATTTATATGTTGTTTTAAAGTATTCTGGTAGTTTTTATGTTGTGTCGGGATGTGGAAGTCGAGTTTTGGTCGTTTTAGTCAAGTATGAAAACGGGACAACATGTTGTGAAGAAAATGGGTCATGTTTGGAAAATCATATCTAATAACCGTAAGTAATCGTGCCACATATCGTTTTAAGGTAATTAGGTATACTTTCATTTAAAAATACTTTCAGGGACCTTTTTGTAATAGAAGTATACATGTTTAATGGTTAGTAACAGCAGGTCATCTTTCGGTCATGTAAGGTTTGTTATAGTTAATCCGTTTGCGCAAAAATTTTGGTCAAATTGAAAGAAGGGCTTAACGAAAAACAAATTTATTATTTGTATGGTATCCCACTTGTTCATTAGAAACACCACTAATAAGTGTGGTAAACAAGCCCTAAACAATAGAAGATGAGGATTGAAATTGCATATATTTTTTTGGGTTTAGATGACAAAATAGCGACAAACTTTTTTATAAAAGTTTCATCTTGATACGTGAACTATATAAAATATCATTAAATACAACGAATTTTCATAAAGTGTTTCACTATGCACATTTTGTTGTGTTGTCACGTAAAAATAGTGACATGTATCAGAAAATGTGTATATCGGAACACTTTATGAAAGTTCGTTGCACTTAATAATACTTTTTATAGTTCACGTACCAAATGCAACTTTGAAAAAAGTTCATTGCTATTTTGCGACCGAAACCCAACTTTTTTTATCATCGGTATAAGACTTCTATCTTGTATACTTATGATTGCGAGTTAAAGTTTCAGTTGAGTCATAAAATGTAATTCAGTTTTGTAAATATGTTTCTTTTAAATTTTTTTTTGCTTATGCTTAGTTTTTCGTGCCCAAAAAGAACCAGCGTATGCATAACAGATTATATCGGTACATTGGAAAATCCCGAGAAATTTACTGGAGAATTGAGGGATATTGACGTGAAAGATAACAACTACTCCGTATGAGTTATTCGCATTTGGGGCATGATGAAGGATATGTGTCCTGCTTATAGTTTAGGACGAAAGATGATCAAGTGAAGTTTGGCTAATTTGCTTCATGAATTGTCAAGTGAAACAGGTTTTTAGGCGTTGTTTGATATGACTAATTGCATGTCAAGATTTGCTGAATAAACTTATCAAAAGTAATATGTATAAGCTAATAAAACTTATCGATGTTTTTAAGAAAGCCTTGATATCATACAGATACATATTGTCAAATGATTAACAATAAATTATCACATTATTGCTTCAAAGAAAATGGCAAGCTTGATCATAATGAGTACTTTTTTATATCACACACGTGTCGTAGTTGGACTTCAACCCACAACCACTTAATTGAGGACCAAAGTCACACCACTGGGTAGCTTACGTTATGTTGCAAGCCCTTTGGTCAGAGAGAGTACATTTTAAGTGCAAGTTTTGGTTTCGGAACAACGGCGAGCGGTGTTTTTAAGCAAGTCGTTAGCCCAAATACTTCATCCATTTTCAGCTCATCTTTTGTCATTCCATTTGGCAAATTCCATGAAAACACATGAAGCAAATTAGCCAAGCTCGATTCCATTATCTTTCTTCCTAAACTATAACCAGGACACATCCTTCGTCCTGACCCAAATGGCAATAGCTCATAGTTGTTACCTTTTATATCGATTTCGCTCCCAATGAATCTCTCTGGAAAAAATTCCAAAGGTTTGTCCCACAACTTTGGATCTCTACCTATTGACCAAACACTTACTAATATACGTGTGTCTTCTGGAATGTCGTAACCTGCTACTTTACAGTCCTCGCGTGTTCTTCTAGGAACCAACAGTGGTGTCACGGGATGCAACCTCAATGACTCTTTGAGAATTGCTTTAATATATGGAAGGTTGGGCATGTCTTTTTCTTCAACCCATCTATCTTGGCCTATCACTCGATCTAGCTCCTCTGTTGCCTTTACAAATACTTCAGGATGTTTTATGAGTTCCGCTATTGCCCATTCTACTGATATCGTCGAAGTTTCTATTCCATCCGCAAGTAAATCCTATATATGAAGACAATTAGCAATCAAATTATTTTATAATGTGGGAAAGTTACGTAGTTTATAGTTTATATGGATCAAAAGGTGTAAGTTTATGAAGAGTCTTATAACTTTCTTTGTTTAATTCTGAGCAAGTGTTTGATCAATATGTAGTGTGTAGTGGGTGTGTGAGTTTATCTTTGAAAAAAAAAAAAAAATAATAAAACCTGAGTGAATCCTTTTACACCGTGTCGCTCAAGCTTAACATCCAGAGTGGGATCATCTGCAATTTGCAACAAATGATCAACCATGTCCTTGGGAACAAAGCTCTCCCCCTCCGCGAACCTCCTTTCTTCGTGCTCGTTCAACACATGCTCAAGAAACCGATCAAATCTCTTATTCACTGCTTTCATCCTCTTCACGTACCCTTGAAGATCCATGAAACTAATCCATGGTATCCAATCTCCAATATTAAGCACCCCATTCAACACAAACAACTCATCCAACATCTTCTGAAACTCATCCACAGTCAACCCTAGCTTCCCGGCCTCAGATTCATCTAAATATCTCTTTCCTACCACTATCCGACAAATCACATTCAAACTCACATTTGACAACAAATGTTTCAACACAATCGGCCCACCACATGACTTGTGAAGCTCCTTCAAAAGCAACTTTGTCTCCTCCACTCGAATGTACTCGTATGAATCCAATCTTTTCACACTAAACAACTCCACAATACACATTTTGCGAGCTTGTCTCCAGTAAGGCCCATAAGGGGACCATGTGATGTCGGAATAATTATAAGTGGTGTATTTTCCATCAGCCAGTTTAGGACGGCAAATAAAGTTGACGTCCATAGTTTTTAAGATGACTTTAGCCATCTCAACCGAGGAGCCAACAACAACACTTTTGGAACCAAATTTGAGGTGCATGATCTGGCCGTATTTTTGGGACAGATCATGTATGGAACGGTGAGGGAGTGAGCCAATGAGGTTGAAGTTGCCGATGATGGGCCATGGTTTTGGGCCGGGAGGTAGGTTGAGCTTGGTGGTGGGACGAAGGAAGTGGCGGGCAAAGAGGAGGAGCGCCACTGTGGCTAGCCATGCAAGTACATTGTAAGAAATACTAATGGCATATTGTTCCATTTTATTGTACAAATTAAGGGTGATGAAATAAGTGTTAAATTCTGTTTAAAAAATAATAATAATAATAATAATAATAATAATAATAATAATAATAATAATAATAATAATAATAATAATAATAATAAGTGTTAAATGGTGTTGTACTTATAGCTGAATTAACACAATGTGATATTTGATGATGTTATGTATGAAATCATAGAGCTTGTTATTATTTGATGATTATTGGACGACCAGGTACTTATGGTCAAGGAAATAAGTATTTCTAATTGATTCATTACTATTTATAGTTTATTTAGACCATAGATAATCAAATTTTTGTGGTTAAATTACCAACTCCTGCACACAAATAGTTTTTTTTATTAAAACGTAGGACCACACACACACTCTCTACACAATTTGAAATAGATTATGCAGTAATGCAAAGTCAATTTGTATATTGAAAAATCATATACGACATCCTGATTTGTATTTCATTACTATACAGTCGTATAACTTGATCAGAAGTACATATTAGACTAGAGATTTAATATATATATCAATTCGGGTGTCACTTTCTTTGAAACTAAGCAGAAAAAGGATATAGAAGATTATAAGGCTAGCATGTAAACGTACTTAATATGGGTTGAGGATATTAAAGGAATTAAGCTACATAAAGGCTGAAGCGCAATCGACACGAAAGTCTAGCTAGTAAAGAGGCTAGTAAGATGTGTGAAAAAAAATAGAGGGATACATGTAAAAAAGTTAGAATAAAGATACGAAAAAAAAATCAGGTATTAAGTCCTCCAAAGCAAGCAACAAACGGATAGGCTTTTCACTATGTTAATTGACCCCTCACAATATAGGCCGGCTGTTGTTTCTATTTGCAGGCAATTGCAAAGTATAGTTAAAGGCTGATACGACCCGGTTAGGGGTTGTATCGGGATAGGGCACCACTTCAAGCGTGTGCTGGCTCCGTTAGAAAATAGAAAGAAGAACTATGAGAATTATTGATCTTAACACTTTGATTGATTATAATAACGGATTACAAGAATATTTATAAGACAAAATAGGGTAAAACCCTAAGACCTAAATAAGCCATGGGCTCGGGCCCAGGCGTATCATTCCTCACTCCTTCAAAACCACCTTGCCCTCAAGGTGTTGTCTTAAAACATTCTTAATTGACTTTCCTAAATAAACATGAAAACAGTCCTAAACAAAGACAAGTAAATAAAGATAGATTATATAACATAATCTTTATGCCATACGTTTGGACTTCTTTAGTCATTTGGGCAGTTCGTCCTTCTGCAACATTGGTGTAATCCAGGATCCCATAATCTTCTTTGAATTGCAGCCTTCGCCTTTTTCTTCTTTCGTGTTCCTTTGCCTTGGACATAACACAACACCATTCTTCCGTCTTCCGCTACCCATGCTAACACACTCCCCACTCCTTCAAAGATCACCTTGCCCTCAAGGTGATACGAAAAATATGCAGATTGAGAAGCCGTTAATTCCTCACTTAAATTCAAATTTATTTCATCCAAACGACTATCAAATTCATCACCTCCATCCTTAAGTGTCGATATCACTCTATTCAACTCATCCTCGCCAATCTTAAGCGCTTCGCCACCACCCACAACCTCTTCAACTCCAATATACTCATCAGCATTCAATGACCCTTCAGCCTTAGGTGAAGCAAATTCATCCTCTAATGGTAGAATGACATCTATTTTCTTTTCAACGATGTGCTCTTTCTCTTCTTTTGCAATTGTCTCAAAACGACCCTCGGTGATACGAGTTTTGAAGAAGTCTTCTCCCAAAGTTAAAGGATTGGACCTCAAAAATTCCCAAATATCTAGGTTCGCGAAGTGTGTTTCAGCCGCACGAGTCAATGAACAAGCTTCGTCTAGAGTTTTGGGATTTGACCGTAAGATTAAACATTGTAGATCCAGTTTAAGTCCGGAGATATAAAACGATATAAGTAAAGATTCAGAGATCCTTGTTACTCGATTTGCAAGTACCACAAACTCACTCTCATATTCAGCCACCGTACCCATTTACAAGAGCTTAGAGAGTGCGTATTCTGCGTCCTGATCGCTGCCGCCTGATGCCATGAATTATACTCAAGCGATTAATAACTCAAAAAAAATTTCCGATGAATAGTACCAGATGAACAGTATGATGAACAGTACTTTCGATGAACAGTACTCTGGTGAACAGTACCTCCGATGAACAGTGCCGATGAATAGTAACTTTTTTTTTTTTTTTTTTTTTTTAAATAATTGGAACCCTAATCGTAAGCCCTCTCAACAAGAGCTCTCAATGAAAGCACCAATTGATACGACCCGGTTAGGGGTTGTATCGGGATAGGGCACCACTTCAAGCGTGTGCTGGCTCCGTCAGAAAGAAGAACTATGAGAATTATTGATCTTAACACTTTGATTGATTATAATAATGGATTACAAGAATATTTATAAGACAAAATAGGGTAAAACCCTAAGACCTAAATAAGCCATGGCCTCGAGCCCAGGCGTATCAAAGGCCTACTTGTTCTTAGATCAAGAATTATAGGGCTGTGAAACAATAATAAAAAAAGGTAGAGGTTAAAGGCATACTTCTCATTAGTGCACATTAATCCCATTATGTACACATTACATTAAGTTGTATTCATTTTATATATCTCAAATAAAACTGCACTAGGATCATTCTGCACCAATACGTATTAGATCAGGTCCATGACAACTTTAGGAAAAAATGTCATCACCATGGTCCATTGAAAGCATTGCATAAAAGATTATTATATGAGATGACAATTTCAACCCGTTTACTTTATAACAAGGGGTTGGTTGCCCGCCGCGTTGCGGCGGGGCTTTTATGTGGTTTTTTGATAGAAGCTAGTTGTCTTCCGGTTTTGTGTTTTGACGCAGCTTTATTTTTTTTTCGGGTATTTTAATGGTTTTTGATGATGCTTTAAAAATACCGGTTCGATTGTTGGATGAATATGATTTTTAATTTAAGTTTTCTTTTTTAGCTTGTTAAGCTTCAGTTTTTATAAAATAAATTTTAATGTTGTATTTTCCTAAATATAATACATTTTTTTTATTTACTAAATATTAAAGTAAGATTTTCTGTATTGTGTGGAAATGTATATGCTCATATATTATTTTTTGATAGGTTTTGTCGTTATTGTAAGTAGTACGCGTTTTTTTTACATAACAAACAAAAGTGGCAGTCGCTACTATCTGATATAACTTATATTATCATATATATAGTTGTTTAATATTAGATAAGGACGAATATACAGAAAGCAGAACACATAACATAAAAATAGCAGGCCTCTTGTTAGGCGCGATGGGCATTTACCTGGATCAAAAAACTTTGAAGTTTATACTTGATTTGATGGGAAAAATGATTTCGTGAACGATGGCGCAAGTTTCGGAATTTTTCGAGTCCGTTTGCTATGTCGAATGAGCCCCGAACCCTTTTCGTGAAAAGTTTAGCCAATTTGGCACTAATAGTCCCTCCGCCCACATGTTTCAGTTTCTACCCTCATATTTCAATTTTCATTTTAACCCCTCTCCCTTTTATATTTAAACCTATTTTATTTAATTTATTACACACACACACACACCATTCTCTCTTATCTCTCTCTCTCACTACAACCTTCATCGGAAAACTCATCCTCTCCGGCCAAGCACCAACAGAATCCGGCGACCGCCGTCACCGGAAAATATTCCGGCCAACTTTTCCGGGCACCTATTTTTCTTTCACCAATCAATAGATCGGGTTGTCCCGACCTCACCCGTACCACCCACGCGCCTCGAAGCAACCCCGAACCACCATCATCTTACAAAAATACAGTGTGCGACTCGGTGACTCACCGAGTCAACTCGTGTTGACTCGGGTGAGTTAACATCTCTTTTGTATTTTATTTTTTTGCTGTATTCTTTTGTTGCCCAATAAGCCAATGAAATTCATTGTTTCTTAGTTGTAACACAAAATTTATTACTCCGTATATGAACAAAAATCGGCCTTTATCACTAAAGTAAAAGTATATTGTCTCATATGGTAAGAAAGTTAACATGTAACCAATAATGTACAGTATTATCTTAACTTCAAACTTGGTAAACAGTTATAAACGCAATGCAGTATATGTATTTCCATCTTGGGCCAAGTATTGATACATGGACTTAGTATGTACAATAGGCCCAACCGAATAAAAAAAATAATAAGTTAGGCATCAACAGACTTAATAGTATGTAGAATAAGTAAATTATAGCTTTTCCTATATCCATAACTAGTTATAATGCCCGCGCACGCGCGGGATTAAATCTAAAATTTTTAATAATGTATTTTTATTTATTCAAAAAATATATAGCTTAATTTTTGGGTAACCATAGTTTATAACCTTTTGGCCGACTAATACACGGGGTTTGAACCCACCTCCACACATACTCAAACCAGGTAAAGCCTGTCTTTTCAGGAGGTTTGCGCGGCCACTTCAAAGACTACCGCATATTGAAACCATTAAAGTTGTTTTTAAATTGAATATCCTAATTCATATTTTAATACAATTATATCGTCTGATATTTCCAATTAATGTGATGATTTACTTTCGAGTTATCAATAAATTCAATCTCATACTCTTTGGCTACCAAGAATGTTGGTTATCAATCATTTTCACTGTCAAAATTTTTGATAATCAAACTCAATTGGTTGAGACACTTTGTACATATGTTTTACCACCTCTTGTTCGTGCGAGCCCAAATCGACTGATGTTTACCACTTCTGTTTCATGCGAGCGCAAAATCACATATTTACTGGTCACAAATGTCATTAATGAGTAAGTTTTCATACTTAAGTCACGGTGAAGAATGTTTGTTGAGTAGAAACACTTTAGACCTCACGACTACTAAGAGTTAATCTCAGTTATTTTCAGATTCAAAAGAATTTACAACATAGAATTATCCTTAAATACTTCCCAAAACATCTAATAGGGATTTCATCAACTTTGGTAATTTGTATTTGGCCATTGCTCAACTCAGACAGATCATGTCCAATGGTAAATGCCCAATAATATAGCTATTGCATTATAAACGTTAACTATTAAAAAAAAATGTTAACTGAATGTCCTTTGTTCAGACAGAAATATCCGTGTGACATAATCGATTTTGTTGCCTTCCAGTATGAAACTTATTATCCAACATTAAAAACTGATTATTGCCACTTCAAAAGTTCAAGTAACATTAAGAAAAAAGATTAGTTTCAGTTTTTTAATCCAACACCCCCTAACGAATTAAACGACTGCTTCTATCGATCTTTATTCAAATATTAAGTGAATTCATGCCTAGGATTAGGATTGCCACGCACAAATTTCTGGCCATACTTACGCCAAAAATATCCATCATCCAATATATCTACCTCACTGGTTGTTTGGAGTAATATAAGGGTTCCAAATTCTGTTCACCTAATCATAATTGACAGATTAGCATTTTAGTGCACTAATATTACCAAATACAAACTTACATCGAACTTAATCACATCTTTTTCAAATATGGGTCGTCGTCATCATCAACATCATCTGTACTATCTTGATTTGCTTTTCTAGGAGATTGCAAAGGGGTTCCACTCGCATCTAAGTTTAGAATTCTGGCCATTACTTGCATAAATGCCTTCAACAATAATAAAGTACAAACCAAATAGAGATTAGAAGATAAAAGTGATTAGTTAAACAACCATGGGAAGTAAAGGTGGCAAGATGATCTGCTTGGAGACTCATGTCACAGGTCAAATTACGCTTGGATTGACCAAGGTCATCTTAGTACAGGCCAGGCTAGGCTCACACAAAAACCTTTTTTTACCAGATTTTAAAATTTAACGATGTTTAAACTCGATTACCCAATTGACCCATGCCGTTAAAGCTAAATTCATTCATTTGGCCCCATTCGACCCGCCTGAATGAATATCATGGTCTCTTCTAAATTAAGACATGTTCCACTAATCTCTATACATCAGGTTATGTAATATCATATCATATCTAAGTGGCCTTTTCTAATTGAAACAATGATATAAATGGCAATTTTGAGTTCTGGATGAGCTTCAACAACATAGCATTTTTCAAGTGTTTTTTTAATGGATGATTGGTCAGTTTAAGTTGAACTACGTGGCTGTCCACAACCATCACTGCTAATAATATGTTTGACCTTATCTTCCAAAATCTATTTTATGTGTCTCGCTAGTGATACGATATCTCCAAGCACTGTTTAGGCCTACCACTGTTACTATGAATTGGGATCTATAAATTCATGATTCAAGTTCTTAATGTTTTTTTGGAGCCTAACATATTCCCCTCCCTTCAGGATGTATCACATTGTCCAAAGTTTGAAACATGACCATAAAAGACACTCGTATGTTTACTCCAAGCTCGTAGAATCATTGTTCAATTGTTCAAACAGTATATGATTGTGTTAAGGTCAAAAGTTGCAACCAAATTAACATACTTGTTATACTAAAAATAGTTCAAAGCACTTTATAAGAGTTCGTTATATTAAGTTGACTAATAATACATACTCACTTTTAAACATGTCATAAAAATGTGCACATAACTAAAATCATAGCCAATGTGTTATAGCTTCTGTTAACCCCATTGACAACAACAATAATCTTTTATTTTATTTTATTTTATTTATTTATTTTTTGTTCTCTCCCTCATTCCACTCGCCCAACCTTCATCCCTCATTCCACTCGCCCAACCTTCATCAGTGCTTTAACTGTCTGTATCTTCCCAATATTTGATAACCCGTTATCCACTGATATTATACAAATAAGTATTAACTTATAGGTTCAATCGACCAACTCCTCATTTATATTATAATCTTTCTCATACTTCGCATTTAATCAACTAAGTACTCATAATAGGCTATCCATTTCTAAATCCTAACACAATCATAATTTATAAAATAATACTCGATGTTTGCAGGTTAATCGGATGTGACCGAAACACATTATTAACCGTTTGCCAAATATCCTATTTTGTTGCCTCTACATATGAAAGTTTGTTCTTTCTTGTGGATTGTCTATCTAACGGGACAATTTACCTTCCTTGCAGCCAAACTAAAAAATGACANGAATCATTGTTCAATTGTTCAAACAGTATATGATTGTGTTAAGGTCAAAAGTTGCAACCAAATTAACATACTTGTTATACTAAAAATAGTTCAAAGCACTTTATAAGAGTTCGTTATATTAAGTTGACTAATAATACATACTCACTTTTAAACATGTCATAAAAATGTGCACATAACTAAAATCATAGCCAATGTGTTATAGCTTCTGTTAACCCCATTGACAACAACAATAATCTTTTATTTTATTTTATTTTATTTATTTATTTTTTGTTCTCTCCCTCATTCCACTCGCCCAACCTTCATCCCTCATTCCACTCGCCCAACCTTCATCAGTGCTTTAACTGTCTGTATCTTCCCAATATTTGATAACCCGTTATCCACTGATATTATACAAATAAGTATTAACTTATAGGTTCAATCGACCAACTCCTCATTTATATTATAATCTTTCTCATACTTCGCATTTAATCAACTAAGTACTCATAATAGGCTATCCATTTCTAAATCCTAACACAATCATAATTTATAAAATAATACTCGATGTTTGCAGGTTAATCGGATGTGACCGAAACACATTATTAACCGTTTGCCAAATATCCTATTTTGTTGCCTCTACATATGAAAGTTTGTTCTTTCTTGTGGATTGTCTATCTAACGGGACAATTTACCTTCCTTGCAGCCAAACTAAAAAATGACAGTAGTTATAAATTAAAGATGGGCAAATGACAAAAAAATGCATCGAACTTGACACTTTTTGTGATTGTGTGTAGCCAACTATTTTTTTTCTTATTGTGTGTATTGAACTTTCAAATTTCGATCATTGTGTGTATTTTGTGACCATTTTACCTTTAATTTTTTCAAATTTCAAAGGGTAAAATGGTCATTTTACATGGCAGAATAGTCACAAAATACGCACAATGATCGAAATTTGAAAGTTCAATACACACAATAAGAAAAAAAATAGTTGGTTACACACAATCACAAAAAGTGTCAAGTTCGATGCATGTTTTTGTCATTTGCCCATTAAAGAACATACGTAAAAGGTAAACAAAGAGATGGTCTCCAGGAATACATAACCGAGACTCTCTTTTAACAAATCTCTAAGAATCAACATACAAATAAAATTAAGTGACCAAGTTGCAGCAATAATTCCAAATATCTAATGATTTATTTTAAAAGTTCATCCATATCCTATTTCACTTGAGTTATTCTTTTTCCTTCCACCAGCATGATTTCAAACTCCACAACTAATTCATAAAAGACACAATATAAACTTCCAATATAGTGTAGTTGTAAGATCCAAATCGAGTATCAATTCAGTTAAGCTAATACAAATCCAAAATCCCCAAATTTAACAAATATGTACTCTCAATCCATACATAACACAAACTTATTTGTTAACTAAAAATGTAAAGAGCTAAACTATAACATGTGAAAATCGAATTAATGTAAGAAAATACTATTTTACATACGCAATACCAATAACAATATCAAGAGTAATAATAGGCACTACAAAACTAAAATATCTTAAGAAATAACTACTTTACCTATGAAGATTGGAGATTCTTGTTCGTCTGTGCAATAATCTTGGATCACAACTACCAACATTAACATGTGACAACAACAAATTAGACGATGAAACTTAGTTTGGTACTATAATTGGCGCCATTACTAATTATTCTTAAATCTGGTATTTAATCTTAAAATCAATGTGATGAAATCAATAGTCTCTTCTATTTTGACATCAAAATTAACACACAGTACTTACTAAAGTTTAGAATAAAGAGAGATGATCTTGACCTCGATGATATCTTCGAAGGTATGTTAATTTAGATTGATGATGCTATATACATTGATCGGAAGGTCATACCTGATTCTAGTGATGATAAATAGGTGGCTGGTGATGGAGAATCGTTTTAGGTTGGATATACACAGGCAATGAAGAGTGAAAACATGTAGAGTAGATTTTTTTCGTATACGTGCGAAAGCGTTTTTCTTTTTATATTTACAATTTGGTACAAAACTATTAGTTATAGACAATGAAGTACATGTGTTATTTCCAGTTTCTTTTTGCATAGGAGTAAAAATACGAAATTTTTAAAATTTAGGCCAATTCAGGAAATATTTAGCGTTTGTTATTTATACGCATCTAAATATATAATTCAAATTTAAAAAATTATTGCTAAATAAGGTATGATTTGATTAAAAAGTTCCCACTAGGCGAGTGATAATCCCCAGTCACTCGGCGAAAGGTCGTCATGGTATACGTTCGCCTTGACCACAGTACGGCCAACCGAATGGAGGAGTCACCCTCAATAGATCTATTTATATCATCCGCGTTTCCCAGCAGAAATTGACGGTGTTGATAATGGGCAAATGGGATTCAAGCAAACTTAGGTTTCCGCATACTAGTGTATTAAAAACAAGTTCAGTTTTCGGTCCATGAAAACAGTTTTGCATGTTCCTCACCCCAAGGTTTATAAAACAGTACTTATAAGAAAATGAGGCTATAAACCTACCTCAAAAGATAGCAATCCGCTAGTCAAATAGAAAATAGTACAACCGCTCCGACACGCGACCTAGGTAAGTATGATATGTCTTAGTACAACGCTCATGTGTTAAGCATTCGACTCTTTTAAAAAGGTTTTTACGTTAAGTGTTACCATGTGCTTGTGTATTTCTTGCTTGTTGTGTGGTACGTAAGTTTCAAAAGTAATTCATTAAAATAGCTCGTCTCAATGGCTCGTGGCGATGGTGAATGGTGTGAAGGTGTGTAACGGAACTTCCGTTTATTGCTTTCATCGTTTTAGTACGTAGTAATATATATATATATATATATATATATATATATATATATATATATATATATATATATTATATATATATACTAGCAGGGTACCCGCGCGTTGCGGCGGCGGGTACCCTGAAAAAAAAATTTCCGGTGAATCATGTATTTTAGTTTATTATGCTCTTTTTGACAATAAATTTACGGATATCAAAATTTTCGTTTAGCTCGTGTCCGTTCGGGCTTGAGCCCGTTGGCTCGTGTCCGTTCAGGCTCGAGCCCGTTTGGCCCATGCCCGTTCGGGCTCGAGCCCATTTGGCCCGTTGCCCGTTCGGGCTTGAATATTTGTATAATGTGATTTATTATTTGTATTAGCGACATTTAATGCAGGAATTGTGTTTAAGTTG
>LBNU01034928.1:77774-95581 GCA_014162995.1 Artemisia annua
AAAAAAAAAGAGAGATTTCTGATCTCATTTGCCCATTATCACGCCGTCAATTCTGCTAGGGAACGCGTATGATATATAATAGTATCTGTTGAGGGTGACTCTCCGTTCGGTTGGCCGTACTGTGGTTCAAGCGAACGTATACCATGAGAGACTTTCGCCGGTGACTGGGGATTATCATCGCGGGCATTTATTATATTTAAGTCCTTTGGCATTCTTGTCTAGTTCGGTGGTTGAGCTTAGTGTTTGCTGAGACGGGTTTAGGTGGTATAATTGATTTTGGTATGGTTGGGTCATAATGTGGATTTACTTTAACCCTATAAGAGAATTCACCGCATAGAACTGCCCAGCGTTAGCTGCTTTTGAATGTTTTCCAGGTGCTTAAGGTTAGATTAATGTTGATGGAGTGCATGGCGAGGGTATAAGAATCTTAAGTGTACAAAGTACTTGTAAATGCAACCCAACAATCTTGATCTCCAAAATTTTGTATGAAATTTGTGTTTGTGTGTGTTTTGTGGCCGGCCAAAGAAGAAGAAAGAAAAGATATAAGAGATCTTGGTGCATGGTATTAACTAGTTATTAAGGTAGGTTGGATATTAGATTTGGATATTAGGGTGTAACTTGGATAATAAGATGAAAAGATTATTCTTTGGTTGGTGGAGTGTGTCGGTTTAAGCTTAAATGAAACCGTTACGTCCCGGTTTGACGTTTTTGGACACGAATACGTAAAATAAAGTTTTTAGCCACGGTTTTGTTAGAAAAGTAATAAAATGAGTTTACTGACTCAAAAATATATTTACTTGACCTTTTTCACAATTACTGTGGTGTCGGTTCGCGTGCGGCGTTGTTTTTCAGTAAATACCGAGAAACTCTCAGTAAATTACGAAACTTGTCAGTAACTATCCGAAATGGATAAATTTGTGTTTACTGACAAAAATAAACGTTTTCAGTAGTCACTGTAAGCTACAGTGTACAAAACAGTTCCCGAAATCATGCAGAAATGTGCAGAAACATGCAGAAATGTGCTAAAATGCATATAACGTTCAAAGTGAATATAATAAATAGCAATTTATTATATAATTTAGTTTATGAAAAATACCATTTGTCACAGTAAGCTAGGAGAGATAGATCATTCTGAGCTGGGAAATAGATACCTTGTGTGAGTGAAAGTTTCACATATCTTAGCACTTTCATGAGAGCCTTCATGTGTGTTGTTCTAGGTTCTTGTAGAAACTGGCTGAGTGCTTGTGCAGAGAAGGCAAGGTCAGGTCTGGTGATAGTCAAATAGAGTAGTTTCCCAACTAGAGTTCTATAGTGTGAAGGGTCCTCTAGTAAGTCACCAGCATCCTTCATAAGCTTCTTGTTTGGATCCAATGGTGTGGCTGATGGTTTGGTGTCCAGTAAAGCAGCATGGGTGATTAATTCAAGGGCATACTTCCTCTGAGTCATAGCCATAACTTTGTTATTTCTCAGGAATTCAATTCCTAGATAGTAGTGTAGGGGCTCCAAATCCTTGATACTGAACTCATCATGAAGTTTTTGTTTGATGGCTTTGATGTGGTGAGGACTGTTACCAGCTATGAGAATATCATCCACATAGACTAGGAGTGATGTGAAGTGTCCATCTTTGTTAAGTGTGAACAGAGAAGTGTCAACATAACTTTGAATGAAGCCAAGTGAGATGAGAAAGGTTGTAAGCTTTTCAAACCATTGCCTGTTAGCTTGCTTTAGACCATGGAGGGATTTTTTGAGCTTGCGGACTGTGTTAGGTGGAAGTTGTTGATTGTAGCCTTGTGGAACATGCATATAGACTTCTTCATGGAGATCACCATGGAGAAATGCATTATTGACATCTAACTGCTCTATGATCCATTGATTACTTACTGCTATGGCAATCAAAACTCTGACAGTGGACATCTTGGCAACTGGTGCAAAGGTCTCATTGTAATCAATTCCTTCTTTCTGATGAAAATCCTTTGCCACTAGTCTTGCTTTAAAGCTTTCTATGGTTCCATCAGCTCTGTGTTTGATTTTGTACACCCACTTGCTTCCAATTGCTGATTTCCCTTGTGGTAGCAGTGTGAGCTCCCAAGTGTGATTCTTTTCTAATGCATGTATTTCTTTATTCATTGCCTCAATCCACTTGGGATGTTTTGATGCTTGTGAAAAAGTTGTTGGTTCAATGTGTTTGTCAATGGATAGTATATAATGTAGTGTTTGTGATTTAAGATTGGAATATTTTAGATAATTAGAGTGATGGTGTTTGTGGTGTGTTTTAGCAGTGGTGGATTGATGGATGTTAGACTTTGGTAGTTGACAGTGGTAATCACTGAGTTTTGTGGGGAGTTGTTTGTGTCTTGTTGAAGTTCTAGGTGGAGGTTGAGTTGTTTGAATAGGTGGTGGCACTGGATCTGTGGATGGTGTTGGTTCAGTGATAGGTTCAGTTGTTGGTTCAATGATACGTTCAATTGATTTAGTGATGGGTGAAGAAGTTGTGGAAGTTGTGGGTATAGGTGATGGTGTTGGATTAGGAGTGTTGTTATGTGAAGCTGCTGGTGATGGTGTATGGATTGGTGTTATATTGGGAGCTATTTGATGCAGAGGTGGTAAGTTGGGTGTGGTGAATGGGAATGATGGAGGTAGAGGTATATGATTTGCAGTGTCTGTGGTGGGAGTTTGGGATGTGCTTGTTGTTTTTGTTTGGTGTGAAATGGAAAGACTGTTTCATCAAATAACACATTTCTACTAGTGATGATTTTGTTTGTTTTAAGATCAAGTAATAAATAACCTTTTTGATTGTGAGGGTATCCAACAAGAACAGTTGGAATAGATCTAGGATTGAATTTGTCTGATGTGTGATGGTATGCATGGGCTAGACATCCTATGATTCTCAAATGTTCAAGTGAGGGTGGCTTGTTGTAGAGAAGTTGGTATGGACTGAGATTATTTGGGCTATCTGATCAGCAATGTATCTTCTTGTTTCCTCATAAAAAACTAGTGAAGATCCATTAGAAGTACCAGTAACTCCAGTAACTCTTGTAGTAGGCGCCATGACTAACTACTTTTCAAGATTATTGTAACTAACTCCAACTAACTTCAACTAACTGCCACGTATACTTTTTTTGTTTCTTGTTTTCACCAATTGCAACCGTATTACTATCACTCATCGACCATGGGATAGTAACTACTTGCACTTGTTCTTGACCACCCAAACTAACTGCTGCTGATCAGCGTGTTTGAAGCTAGAGAAGTTAGCCACTAATGGACTAGCCTCGTGATCGTACAGCTGTTTGGCACTAGTCTAGTGTAATAGAACAAGAGAATCAGTGGTGACTAATTCTTGGCCGGAATATCTCTGTTTTGTTGCCGGAATTGACCGGAGAAGACAACCGGAATCAAGATTGTCAGTTTAACAATCTTGTGGGTTTTTGTTATGAAAAGAGATGATATAGAGCCAGGAAAGAGCTCTGATACCACTTGATACACACCAATAAGGTCAATTAAGACCGTTAGAGGATTACAAACAGTGAGCAATCAAGAAATAAGAAACAAATTGCTAAAACTGGCTTTGTATTATCAAGTGAATGGTTGTTACAAGAATAGTTGAAAGATTACAAGAGAGGAGAGAATTCTATTTCTAAAGCTAAGTAACAAATGAGATGAAACAAGTATTTAAACTAGGAAATTAGCGGGAAAGACTGTTAACTTTAATGGTTGTTTGAAACTGAGTGAGTATTGATTGATAAAAAACCTTGAAAGTGGACAGAACATGATGTTTATTTGGTAAGAGATAGGTCCATGTGGCCCTTGAATGATCATCAACAATTGTAAGGAAGTATGAACATTTGTTTATCTTACAATGCCTGTAAGGGCCCCAAACATCCATGTGGATGAGATCAAAGTTGGATTTTGCATATGATTCACTGATAGAAAAAGGTAAAACATGTTGCTTAGCTAATGGACATATGGTACACTTTGAATCTGAATTACATGATACAGGAAAAGAGAAATTGGAAATTTGTTTGATTGTTGATAGTGGTGTGTGACCCAGTCTAGCATGCCAGAGATGTGGTTTGCTTGAACTTGAGAGAATCACAGGATGTGAAGTGGCTGAATTTGATGTGGTGTTGAGTAGGTAGAGTCCTCCATGAAGTGTATTGTCACACCCTAAAAATACCTGTTATATGGCAGCGGAATGGAATTCCCGGGTGTAACGATCATGGCATCTCATACAAGGTTACATTGAACGACCTAAAGTGTCGTTTTGAAAATACATCGTTTGATCATTAAAACATTCAGAGTTTACAAAATAGGTCCCATAATGGTGTTACAAGTTCATGAAAACTAGTTCAACTTGATCAAACGTTACATAAGTGCATAAAATGAAAGGTGAGACGCGTCGACTCCTCGACTCCATGATGGTCCATATGCAAGTCACATGTTGTTATCTTAGTAACCTGAAAATACATTGCTAAAACGGTCAACAATAATGTTGGTGAGAAATCATAGGTTTATGAAAATGAATGTTATACGGAACCCATAAGTATAAATGTATGACTAACCGTCACATAAATAATGAAAAATAGTACAATAGACCTTAAGCTCATGACCCCGAAGCTAGACTGTACTAATGAAATGCCCCAAATGGAGTGCTTTGCCAAACACTTTGAATGTATGAAATGAAATGCATCCGTTTGACTGTTGGTAACCCCAACACGGATGGAGTCGTCACCCTCAATAGATCTATCCACTCACTCTCGCTTGCTCACAATTAATGGTTCATGATGTACTAAATAGGGGACTTTAACATGGCAAATGCGGTAACTTAAGCATTGTACTTGAATTTAATACTTTGGCCCGTATGAAAATTGGTGCAATGTATTCTCCCCCGTGGGATTTGAAACGAAATATTTAATTCAAAACGGGGCTATGAAAACTCACCTCAAATGATGGTACAATATGTAGTGAATGAACTGAAGTGATGAGGTGCAACTCCTAGCCGCAACCTAAATTGAATGTATGTAATCTAATTTAGATTATGAAATGAATTCGTGTATGCACTTGCACTTATAATCTATACCACTCGTATTGTATCAAAATATGAATAATCGTCGAAAATATAATTTATATCATCGTATTAAGTCATAATGTATTTCACATGTTCATATGGTGTAACGATGTTTTATGATAGCCGTTTGGCGATAAAATGTGAAAATACAAGTTTTCGTCGTAAAATATTATACTTAGTAATTCTGAAATACGGCTAAAAATGGCTTCGGAAAACTAGTTGTAAATCAGTGAATATTGAGAGTTAGGAAACAAAATTGGTATTTCTGGAAAGCTTAGCACCAAGCCTAAATATGTTCAGTAGTGAAGTTTTGCTCAATGTGCCCAGATTTTAAGATAAATGGTCGAAAAGTATGGTGTTTAGGCCAAAACTGCCATTTCTGGGCAGTTTTTGTGAATGTTTGGATAACTGTAGATTACTCATTTTAAGTCTAAATGACAAACGGCTTTTTGATTTCAAAACTAGGACAGGTGCTCTAACTTTTGTTCCTTGGAGTCCCAACTCCAGAACTGAGTCATTTGACGGGAAAATGGCTCCCAACATGGGTGTTTGTAGATTTACTGGGTAGACTTAGAAAAATTTCTGAGTAAAAGTGCTGGTAGAATTTTAGTGAACTTATATTCTTTGAAAAATCGTAACTTCTTCGTTATAAGGCCGTTTCTCAAGTTCTTTATATCCCCGAAAAGGTAAAAAGGTGAACTAACATATTTTCAACAGTTTGGTATGTTTTGACAAGGTCTAAGGCTCGTTTTTTGTCTATGAATTTCGTACATCAGCAACATTTTTCCGGAAAAGTATTTATAGTTAGTATATTTTGTTTTTGGCATAACTTTTTCATCGTAAGTCCGTTTTTTTCCGTTCTTTCGACCATGAATTCATCTAAAAGTGTATTTTCTAGTTCTTGGGTCAAAAATTAACCAAAACTTACTGAGTTTACTAAATTTTGCAAATAGGGACAGTAGTGAAATATATTGTCTTAAAAATGGTTTTTACTAGTTTATACTTGTCCAAGTCCATCACCAACAACATCAACAATCCCTTAATCTACCATACACCTTCCTAGGGTGTCATGGGTTCCCTAACGTCATTTTCATCTATTTCTTCAAAGGTTCACAAGTGATTCATTTTATACATAAAAATGATGTAAAACATAGGTTTAGTGGTATAAATTTTTATATGCAAGTACATAGACAATAAAAGTACATAAACCTTGTAAGGAAATTTTGGTAGAACTTGTGAAAATAAAGTGATAGACTTACTTGGATGATTAGTAAATTTTAGAAGAAAAATCCTACTAATCCATAGGTTTATATCTCAAAACCTTGTAATGGATGTTAACTAGTTCTTGTAAACAAAGTTGTAATTTAAAAATCTTAGTCTTCTCTTGGTGTTGAGTTGGAACGAGCACAAGAAAAAGAAAGGAGAGAAGAAATATATTTTTTTTATCTCATTTTTGTAAACACCATGAACCATGTGTTGTTTAGGTGGAATAAGGATTAAATGGGTGATGTTAGGAGGGAACATGTGTCCCTAGGTGCACCAAAACCGGCCCCCTAGGAGGGGTGGTGGGTTGGTCATAGTTTTGTACAACTTAATTTTTACGGGGTACCGTTTAGTGCATAGTTTTGATATTTTAGCGTTATTGGGTACCGGGTTAATTAAGAATAAAATATAACGGGACAATACGGGATATAACAAAGTTATAAAAATTATAAAAATATAATTTTTGTAAACATTAGGTATTTTGATAGTTATTACTTTGTTAGTACAATTTATTATATACATAAGTTCAAGTAAAGGTTTAATATTTGGTAGCTCACCAAAATATATAATATATAGTTTTATAACGTTAGTGAAATTTTGACTAATATAAAAATTATATTAATGCCCTAGTGGAATTTGTTTGGTGCATTTGGTTAAAAACTAATAACATGTCTTATTATTTATATAAAGATAAATAAATAAGTATAACTTGAAAGTATATAATCTACGAGTGGGATAGAATGCAAATGATGTCGTGATGAATTGTAGACTAACCCTAGTCTATAAAATGTATGATGAATGATAATGTGACTTAACCTACCCGGTTTCGTCAAATGAATATCCGTAAACCCAGTTTACGTGTAATGTTGAATTGAAATTCAATGAATAGAAAAATGTCGGGACTAAGGAAATTGACCTGAAATTGAGAATTGTGACATGTATCATGTGTAGTACTTCCATCATGGCCCTGAAAAGTGAACTTGTTATGTGTAAAAGTTACTGAGAAAAGTGTCTTGTGAAGAAGTTGGCTAATGGAGATGAGGTTATATGTGAAGGTTGGAATGTAAAGAACACTGTGTATGGTGAGTGTGGGGCTCAGTTTGACAGATCCAGTGATGTACACCTTGGTGGTTTGACCATTGGGTAATGAAACAGTGATAGGTGTGGTGAGTGTGGTGGTGTTATGCATTAAAGTGAGTGAGATGCAGATGTGATCTGTGGCTCCATTGTCAATTATCCATATATGTAGTGTGGTTATAGTGGTATGCGAAGCAATGAATGAACGCATACTAGCAATAGAGTTAAAAGAATGCACACCAGTTAGCTTAGAATAAATAGGAGCACCATGATTGAATGAGAGTATACCTGCCATGTGTGATGAAGATGAGCCATCAGTGGTGTTTGGGAGGTTGTTTTGCATCATGAGTAACACCTGATTGAGCTGATTTTGTATCTGGTCCATCCTAGCATTGACAAAATCATCTGAATTTGCAGAAGTGGAAGGAGCAGGTTCATCCAGTGGACATTCCATTTGTGGCAATGACTCATTTGCAACCATATGAGCTGATCTTGTGTTTCTAGTTCCTTGTTGAGTCCTTTGTGATGGTGGAAGGTACTTGATATGTGCCTTTTTACACATATCTTTCCTTTCATTTTCCGAACCAAAACGACCAAAAACACCTGAAAACGACCAAATAATGTCAAAAATATCTTTTGAGTGTGTTTTTAAGCGTTTCAGGTGTAAAGGATTGAAAACAAACGAAAAACTAAGCAAAATTGCAATATTGTCAAAATCAGTCCCTATACTTTCAGAAAATGGCAGAAATGGCCCTTGGATAAAATATTTTGAAGAAAAGTCAATAATAATCCCCCAGGAATCTTGAAATGACAAATTTTACCCTTGGAGTTCAAGTTTGCAAAAATGGCAAAACTGGCCCCTCAACTTTTGAAAAATGTCATTTAAGGTCCTCGGGTGTTTTCAAAAATGGAAAAATGTTTTTATGGTCCTTGTACTATTGGAACTTGGCATAATAGACCCTTGGCATAAGTTTGGAAGATTGGCAGAATTAACCTTTAACTTGGCAGATTATACAAGAATGGTCCTTGTGCTTATTTGTTACTAAACCAAATGGACCCTTGTTATTTATCATAGCCCAAAACCAAAACACACCCCCCGGCCCAGTCATCCTCTCCAACCCAAAACACAAACATAAAACCCACCCCCGTGTTTATAACTAACACAGTCAAACCCCCCTTTTTGACCCTCTCTTTCCCTCCCACTAATCCACCATTATTGAACCCTAATTACCAGGGTACTTTGTCCCTTCAACAGCCTCCTTCCCACTCCACCATGTTCCCCACAACACCCCCAACCCATAACTCCCTACCTTCCCAATTGTACTGCCATTTGACTACTTCCCCTTTTCCCGCCAAAATGGAATTGAGGGCCAGGATCAAATTTCACTCATCCAAGGGACTCAAATTAAAGTGGGAAAGTGCTAGGGCTGCATTGGGAGTTTATAAAGTAAAGAAAGAGGAGAGAAGCGGAGGAGTTAGCTGGTAGTAGTTTAGTAAAATAGTTTTAGTGTCGTTTTGATGAATTTTTCCTTTTCAATGTAATTCTTAGCTAAATAATGTTGTATTAAGTGTTTTCAATGCATTCTCATTAATCTTTAATATTAATTTCAAGCAATCTCAGTTCAAGTTCTACTTTGGCAATTTTTTTTCTTTACTTGAAATTCTCATTTTAGCTTAAAACTTGTTAAAAGCTCTTGATCACTGTTCCTTAAGCTCATCTGAGCTATTTCATACCCTTTTATGAGTTTAGTAAGTACTTAAACAAGTTTTAATTAGGAAAATAAAAAAATACTCAAAAATAACTAAAAATGGTGTCATAAATTAAAAATCAGTCAAGGAGAAGAAACAAGCATTGGAGCATGGTATAACTGGATGGCAATGGTAATAGAACCTCATGGGAGGCATTAGGATAGGTGTGAATACTTGGTACCTTGTTTTGAGCTCACAGGATGTTTGTAAGTCATTTTCCATTTTTAGCCTTCACACTGTGGTTTTGTTAGTTAACTGTTTAATTGTGTTTATCCTTGCATCATTTATGTCTGATGATGTCTAAATGCTCATTTTGGGTTTGTTTAGCTAGATTCAATGAGCATTGTCATCTTTCAATTGCAACTGTCATATTTAGTGTAACACAGCCTAGGTTTATTTTGGACTTAATCTCAGTTCATTTCACTTTATACAAGTCTAATATAGCCTAATTGATTAGTTTGCATAAGACACCCAGGCTAAATCACTCATTTCCTTTGAAAAGTCTCACATCAGTGAGATTAATGGGGTGTTTGGATGATCTGAATCCTTGGGGTCTTAATTTGTTTTAGTTATTGTTACTTGTTCCAACATGTTTCTTTAGGTCATTGTAGGATGTCTAAGTGATAAAAACCAGTAGTTTGTACTAAAATAGTCAAAATCATGCTTAATTCCCATTTAGTGATTCACTGTTAGTATTTTTTGCATCTAGATCTCTCTCATCAGTTCAATAGGTGTTAAGGTAGCTTAATTCTGTTTTATTGTAGCTTAATATAACATTATTAGTTACTAGGATCAAATCTAATTCCATTTTAGTCAAACTTCTCATTTTCATAAAAAGTCAAATTGCATGGTTCAAGTCAGTTTCACCAAAAGTTTGAGGACTGTTCATGATCTCAGTTCTAAATCCTACCCCTTGAGCTTTTGGATTCTCAAAATATGGAAGCTCAGCTTAATTTTCATATTTTCTTCTTAATTTTTAGATTTTTTTTACTAGCTTAATCATTGCTTAAAGTACTCTTGGTGGCAAACAGTTGCCCTGCACCCAGTCCTAGTAGTCACATTCATAAGCTCATTTTGAGCTGCTTAATCCAGCTTATGATGAGCTTGCGGTTTGTTTGGAAAGCTCATCCACGCAAGTTGTTAGTTCCATGGTCATATTGGTCTCTTTAGCTTATTTGGACACCTAAAAAGTGGCCTGCATATAAGCTGAAAGCCTGTTTGGTCAGTGGGTTGTAGGATTTGCTTATTTTGCTTTCCATCTTATATTATGTGCTTATATTTTTGTTTCACCTTATTTTGAACTTATCTCAATTATTTTTAGCTTATTCCACCTTTAGTATTCACTGTGTAGCTTATGGATTAACTTTTTTTCAGCTCAAGTTTCCTTTTCTAGTTTATTTGTTAAACTGCTTATAGAATCTGCTTTTTCTGTGCTTATTTGTGAGTTCCAAGAAGTGTTGTAGTTTTGAACTTTGCTTATGTTCATGTGCTTTATAAGTATGTAAAAGAAAAAAAAATAGTTTTACAAAAAGGGAGAGGCAATGGATTCGAAACCCAGACCTCCCCCTTCACAGATCCACGCTTCAACACACAACTCCAACACCAACTCTGCCCTTGGGTCTTTCTTGTTTTTCTTTCTTTCATTATTTCTTTTATATAGTTACTAGTCCTTGTAGCTTATTTTAGAAACTGCTTAATTCTGCTTATTGAAAACAGCTTTTTGAAACTTTTTATTTTTCCTAGATTATAATTAGTCATAAGTAGTATGTGTAAAAATCTCAGATTTATTGAACCTAGTTTAGTATTTATTTTGATTTAAATTGGTAAAAATAGTTTTTAATTAATAATAAATAAATAAAAACTCAAAAAAATATTTTTCCTTTTTCCAAAATTTTCTTTTATCATTAGGATTGCAAAAATGTAATTTTCATTCCCGTAGGCTTTTTATTTCTCAAAATTCACTTTTTATTTTGCGCGTTTACGTTATTTTTAATATAAACGCGTGTTTTCAATACGTTTTAGGTTTATTTGGTTTTACGTCTTTGTTAATTTAGCTCGTTCAACTTGTTTTAACTTATTTTCTCTTAGTTTAATTATCCAATCAACCATTATTCCTTTTTCCGTTCAAAATCACTCGATCACAAACACGTTTTTTATACAATTCACTTCCTCGTCGAGACATAACGACTCGGGAATATTTCTATACTCCTTTGGACATTTGCATTGGTTTCTAGATAGTTTGACTTTGTTTGACTACATCCGTGGTTGAATATAAGTTGACCTATTTTAAGCAAATCAGTACTTGTTATGCAAAGGGTGGCCAGGGGGTAACCAAGCAGCTTAAAACATTCTCCTTTGAGTGTCCTTCCTTTTTACAATAAGCACAAAAAATCCCTTTCCTGAAGTTACTCCTCCTATCATTCTGAGTGTTTGGTTGTGGGTTAGAGGGTTGATTGTTTCTTGGTTGGTTGTTTGAACTTGAGTAGTTTCTGTAGGTGTTTAGTACAGTGGGTATAGCAGGGCTTATTTTGGGTGTCTCCCTTTGCTTTTCCTCTTGTCTTAACATACTATAGGCCTTAGAAACTAGGGGCATTGGCTGCATCAGTAGAATTTGACCCCTAATACTTGTGTAACTATCATCTAAGCCCATTAGAAACTGAATTAGTCTTTTCCTTTGTTCCCTTTCACCATTTTCCTTTCCATTTTCACAAATACACTGACAAGTACATGCATATGGTGCTTCAATTGCATCTAATTCATCCCAAAGGCCCTTCAATTTATGATAATAAACCTCAATTGTACTGTTTAACTGCTTAAGGTCAACAATCTCATTTGCCAATTGGTAAATTCTATGTCCATCTAATTGTGAATAGTGATCAAACAATTCATTCCATAGAGCATGAGCAGAATTGATGAATGTGAGATTGTTACCTATCTGTTCTGAAATGGTGTTGAGGATCCAAGATATTAACATGTCATTGGCCCTTTCCCAATGTACCCTCAACTCTAATGAAATAGGTGGTTCTGCATAATCCCCATTGACCAATTTCACTTTGTTTTTAGCACTGAGAGCAATTAACATTGATCTTTTCCAAGTACCATAGTTCTCTGATCCAGTTAACTTTCTTGATATGAGAATCATGCTAGGATGATCATTAGGGTGAAAGTACAATGGATGAAGTGGTGAGGTGACATCATCAAGCAGCGGTGTGGTTGTTTGTTATGAATTTGTTTCTGGTGGTGCCATGGTTATTGATGCGCGTGGGATTGCTTACGCACTTTGTTTTACCTCTTAAGGGATCTCAAGAGGCTTACAATCCCCACCAGGCAGTGTACCTGACCGATGTAGTATAGTGTAGTGGCAAGTACCGGGGGATTGATCGTTCTCTCACAGGGAATAGTGTTCGTTAGGTTAAAGACTACTTTAATTAAGGTCTAAGGGTGGAGGATGATTATTTTTGTATTAATGTAAAAGAAAAAAAAATAGTTTTACAAAAAGGGAGAGGCAATGGATTCGAACCCCAGACCTCCCCTTCACAGATCCATGCTTCAACACACAACTCCAACACCAACTCTGCCCTTGGGTCTTTCTTGTTTTTCTTTCTTTCATTATTTCTTTTATATAGTTACTAGTCCTTGTAGCTTATTTTAGAAACTGCTTAATTCTGCTTATTGAAAACAGCTTTTTGAAACTTTTTATTTTTCCTAGATTATAATTAGTCATAAGTAGTATGTGTAAAAATCTCAGATTTATTGAACCTAGTTTAGTATTTATTTTGATTTAAATTGGTAAAAATAGTTTTTAATTAATAATAAATAAATAAAAACTCAAAAAAATATTTTTCCTTTTTCCAAAATTTTCTTTTATCATTAGGATTGTAAAAATGTAATTTTCATTCCCTTAGGCTTTTTATTTCTCAAAATTCACTTTTTATTTTGCGCGTTTACGTTATTTTTAATATAAACGCGTGTTTTCAATACGTTTTAGGTTTATTTGGTTTTACGTCTTTGTTAATTTAGCTCGTTCAACTTGTTTTAACTTATTTTCTCTTAGTTTAATTATCCAATCAACCATTATTCCTTTTTCCGTTCAAAATCACTCGATCACAAACACGTTTTTTATACAATTCACTTCCTCGTCGGGACATAACGACCCGGGAATATTTCTATACTCCTTTGGACATTTGCATTGGTTTCTAGATAGTTTGACTTTGTTTGACTACATCCGTGGTTGAATATAAGTTGACCTATTTTAAGCAAATCAAAATTTGGCGCCGCTGCCAGGGAGGTTGTGCGCGTATTATAAGACGATTTGCAGATTAGTTATTCTGGATATTCATATCCTTTGTATATTACCACTTTTGTTCATATTTTCTTATTTTCACATAAAATCAAAACGAATCGTAAAATTTTACCATTTCAGATTACCCAAGGATTACTTAGTGTGATCTACGAGGAAACGATTTGGTTTTTCAAAACGATTACCAAAAATATTTTAAATAAGTTTTCAACGAACACAAAAAATCCAAAAATAGTTTTCCTTACCCTCTATCCGTTTGATTCTACCTTCTTATACCTCTCTCATGTATAATTCTTATGGCGTCTCTCGGCTACACATGTTTTCATTGTAAAAGCCCGATTGAGAACAGCTATCGTTGTTTCCAGTGTATTTGTGAGAAGTGTGGAAATAATTGTAGTAACTGATTTTGTATTGTGTGCAATTTGTTCATAAATCCAAATTCTCTTCATGATTCACCAAATCTTTCTGACAACCCTCCTCAAACATCTTCGTTGAAACAACTTCATTGCGTTAGTTGTGGAGATCCGTTAGGGGATGGTTCACTTTGTGAACGGTGCAATTGCAAGGATTGTGGATTTCGCCATGAACTTTGTGCTTGTTGTCTTTTGAGAACTGAACCTACATTCACCTCTGATTATGATCAGAAATTTTGTGAATATTCTCAAAACAATTTCAACCACCTTCCTCACAACTCATACGAGCAAGAGTCATATCATTCAAATTTCAATGATGCTTCGTATCAAGATACACTGAGTTTTTCTTGTGAGTATTGTGGAGGTCCTCATGACAGTTCTAATTGTCAAACTGGGAACCAGCTTTTCCATGAGCAAGTTCCTTGTAACGATTACGAATTTGGTTTTGACCAATATCCACATAACTCACAGAATCAGTCACAACAGTTCAACTGTTGTACATACTGTGGAGGTTTACATCTCAGCTCTGATTGCCAAAATAGGTACACACCTATCTTTGAGCACGAACCTTATGACAATTATGACACACGTCATTTTGATCAACCTCCACAGCCTTACCTTAACCAATCACCACCACAATCTCTTTCTCATGATTTCATCCAAGACATACAAGAAATACAAGTGTTATTAAACACTTGTCATGATGAGCTTCTTGGTCATGAACAACATGAGAAATCCATGGAAGAATTGTTAGCTGAAGAACAGGCTGCTAAAATAAATTCCCAATATGCCATTGAAAAATCTATTAGGGAATCAATTGAAAAAGAAAAAGCAGCCAGATCTAGCTCTCGATTCCGTTTCATTCCTGATGACAGTGATGATGAAGATACACTTGATATTCTTCAATTTTATAAAGATTCATCAAGTTCATCAGATGAGATACCATCAGTTGAGATTCCATCTCATTCTACTGTTATCACACCCGAGGTTCCCACTCACTCTCTAAACATGGGGGACGAGCATCTTGACACTGTTCCTGAAAAGGAATCGGACGAATTCATAAAGTCTAGTGTTGAGAACCTTGTCCCAATCCCAAGAGAGTCACAGGGAATTTTTGATCATATGTGTGATATCCCTCCTCCTCTTATCTTCCCAACTGATCATGTTGAGATGTTCTCCGATTCTACTGATAACGATTCGTTATCTTGTGGAGACATCGTTTATATGGAAGAATTACCTTCTGAGCTAGTCAGCTTAGAAGAAGAGAATGATGAAGAAACTGACACTGAAATCCAAGATGAAGCTCTTCGTGCTACATTATTGAATGTCAGTCTTCTCATTTCTAAAATTGAGGCTTTCAAAGAGAAACCCATTTCATCTCCTATCCCCATTAAGGATAGTGACATTTTTTCCGATTATTCTATACCGGAATTTGAAGCCTTCACTTTTGATCATATGGGAGAGAAGATTAGTGGCAGTACCACTTCTCATTCTCATAATTCTCTCCCCGAATATGATTCATTCACCTTCGAGGAGTTCTCCTGTGAACTCACTCGTATCATACCTCCACCGGAGTATGATAACTTCTACTTTGATCTAGACACACCCGGGATATATCTTGATCAAACGAGCTTAAAAGATGAGATTCATGATATTATGAATTCTCCTGTGGGTGATGATGAGTTAGTCATGATTTTTATCATGACTTTCTTTCTTTTCTTCACCTATCCCGTAGCTTCTCCTGTTCTTCACTCCTTCGGGAATGAAGACACTATGTTTGACCCCGGCATTTCCAATTACCATTATCTTGAGCCGGGAATACATCTCATCGGTGTGGAACATTCACGTGCTTCAAATGTTTGTCCAAACATCTTGAATGAAAGTCCGATGGAGATTATCTCTTCCACATGATACTTCCCCATGAACAAATGAATTCGGGGTCGAGTCAAGCTAGCGACTCGATAAACAAAAACAGTAGCATGAAATACGGGGTTTTCACCCTAAGTGTGGGGGTATTACCCCTGCTGTTGAATCTTTGTCAAAAAAAAAAAAAAAAAAAAAAAAAAAAAAAAAAAAAAAAAAAAAAAAAAAAAAAAAAAAAAAAAAAAAAAAAAAAAAAATCATCATCATTTTTAAAAGAAGTAGCTTCTATTTAAGAAGCTTTAAATATCTAACTCACTTTTCAAAAATGATGTTCCCACACTTGCCTCAATCTAAACTTTTTACGTTCAAGGATTCGGCACAATAGCCGGGACTTTGAATATTGAGGACAATATTCAGTTCTAGTGTGGGGGGGAAAAATTCTTGGCGAATTTTGATCACATTTTTACCTTTTAGTGCCATAATACCCCCATTTTTGACCAAAATTTTTTTTGTTGTTATCAGTCCACCATGTCTAACCGACAAAAGGATTGGCTAATCCAGGAGCAAACGGCTCTTGGTAAAGATACATCAAATCCGTTTATGGCTTGCAATTTGCCAAAAATTGTATGGTAATCGACTCACCACATCTTTAATTAGTGAAGAGTCGGCTAGCCCGCAAGATTATGGCTTGTGGTAAAGGCAGTGGAAAAACCATAATTGGTAATCAACTCACCAAGATGATGACTGAACTCCATCAAGAGTTGGCTAGTCCAGAAGCAAACGGCTTCTGGTAAAGACTAATCAAATTCGTTTACAGCTGGTGGTTTGCTCAAAATCACATGGTTATCAGTGTACCATAGTTCTTACTTGAACTGAAACATTTGGCTACTCCAGAAGTAATGGCTTTTGGTAAAGAGATAAAATCCATTAACTCTTCATAATTGCTAGGGACTAGCAATTGCTTAGTGTGGGGGATTTGATATGTGCTTTTTTACACATATCTTTCCTTCCATTTTCCGAACCAAAACGACCAAAAACACCTGAAAACGACCAAATAATGTCAAAAATATCTTTTGAGTGTGTTTTTAAGCGTTTTAGGTGTAAAGGAATGAAAACAAACGAAAAACTAAGCAAAATTGCAAAATTGTCAAAATCAGTCCCTATACTTTCAGAAAATGGCAGAAATAGCCCTTGGATAAAATATTTTGAAGAAAAGTCAATAACTGGCCCGTCATGAGTAACTTCCAATTTCTTCACTTCAGTTGTTCCTGACGTCGTCACGTTGGAGCTTGTGACGCCGTCACCTTCTGTGCACTTTAGGGTCTTTTGGGATTTCGTTGTTTTCCGCACTTTTTCACTCCGAAAATGCCCGAAAATGCTTCTTTTGTGATTTTCTCCTCAAAAGTACCTAAAATGAGAAAAGAAACGACTTTGGGTGAAATCCGATCAAATAATATACGAATTGTTAGGAACACGTTTCACGTCATCAAAGTGTCGGTCATTAGTTTATAATAGGTTGTTATATTAGACTTAGTATGTTTTACATTTAATCATTTTGATATGAAAGTTTATTATGTAATGTGACAACATATGGAAGTCCAAGGACTAATAGTGTAAAATAGTAGAAGCCTCTAGTGTCTCTTGGACTTCCTATTTAAACAATATATATGCCCTCATTAGGGCTTGTTGGTTCTCATTAATACATTGTCATTTTCATCATATCATTAGTAGAGTTCCTTCCATATTATTCTATCTTCTTCTTCTCCATTCTTGTTTCTTATTCATTCTAGTATCTTTGGTTGTTTATGCTATAACATGGTGACCTAACAAGTGGTATCAGAGAAACTCTCATGTGAGCTCGACTCAGATATCACCCAAGAATTGACGGTGCAACAAATGTTAGTAATCGAAAGGACTTGTCCGATAAGGACTTGTCTGAATAGATAGTACCATTTTCGAGAAACTCTTAGTAGATAAGTACTATGACGGGTCTAACTTCCTCTTTGAGGAATGTTAACAACATCAAGTTAGTTATTAGGGCTAGTTATCACCTAAAAGCTGATAATGGATCCCTTTA
>LBNU01034928.1:95896-108285 GCA_014162995.1 Artemisia annua
GACGTCCAGCAATTGCCAAAGTTCAAGAGTAATGAAGATGACGTCAAGCAACCATTCACCATTGATGACCGACCCTTAGGGGGAGATTGTTAGGAACACGTTTCACGTCATCAAAGTGTCGGTCATTAGTTTATAATAGGTTGCTATATTAGACTTAGTATGTTTTACATTTAATCATTTTGATATGAAAGTTTATTATGTAATGTGACAACATATGGAAGTCCAAGGACTAATAGTGTAAAATAGTAGAAGCCTCTAGTGTCTCTTGGACTTCCTATTTAAACAATATGTATGCCCTCATTAGGGCTTGTTGGTTCTCATTAATACATTGTCATTTTCATCATATCATTAGTAGAGTTCCTTCCATATTATTCTATCTTCTTCTTCTCCATTCTTGTTTCTTATTCATTCTAGTATCTTTGGTTGTTTATGCTATAACATGGTGACCTAACACGAATTAGGACTCAAACGGACCCCTAAAAATGTAACATTTTTCGTCTCATCAGTTATTCAAGAAGTGTATTGATTGTGTTTTGAAGAAAAGATTGAAGGTTTATCAATGGCAGTGATGAAAAACAGAGTTGTAACAAAATTTGAATGAGTTCTTGGTGATTTTGGATGATTTTTGATGATTTCTGGTGATTTGAGATGATTTAAAGTGTTTTATGATGATTAGTGAGCGGAAATGATGGTGGAATATGGTGGATTTGTGGTAATTTTGAGTTAAGAAAAATGGCGGGAAAAGTAGTTACGGTGGTTTTGTGGTGGAAAATTAGTTATTGTGGCCGGAAAATTCTGCTATCTTCATCGGAGTCAGTTACCACCACAGTAAATTGCACGACCAGACCTTCGATGGTGATCAAAGGATACAGGGGATGTTGTGGTTGAGCCAAGCTTGTGTCTAACCTGAAAATAAGAAATACGAAGACACTACGTTAAGTGATTGCGCAGGGGTTGGGCCCTGTGAACCACCTCCGGTGTGTGAATAAGTATTTGGTATGAAAAGTTTAATCAAAAGGTAGTAAAGTAGAGTAGTGGAGATTGCATACCAGACTTGTGACTCGTCCAAGACTATTTATAGGGGAGGAAAATAGCTTGGAGAGTGCTTACACATTTTTCGGAGATCATGGGGNGTCTAACCTGAAAATAAGAAATACGAAGACACTACGTTAAGTGATTGCGCAGGGGTTGGGCCCTGTGAACCACCTCCGGTGTGTGAATAAGTATTTGGTATGAAAAGTTTAATCAAAAGGTAGTAAAGTAGAGTAGTGGAGATTGCATACCAGACTTGTGACTCGTCCAAGACTATTTATAGGAGAGGAAAATAGCTTGGAGAGTGCTTACACATTTTTCGGAGATCATGGGGGTGTCCCATGAGTTATGGCAACCGCTAGGGTTTAGTGCCCCACTCTTCCTGGTTTAGCGGGGGAGCTAAGGAGGGAGATGAGACGTGGGTAAGACTTGGTCTTTCCAATGTTTGGACTTGGCATTGTTCCGTCCTTACAACTTATCGAAGGATACCCCGAAGGGCTTAATCCTTCGACTGGCGAATTCCCATTTGGTAACTAGGTCACTGGTGACTAGTTTTACGCCAATGAAAGTTTTAGGAGGCTAGCCAGAGCCTTCGATTATGTAGATTACGAGCAGGACCGAAAGGGGGTCATTCGACCTGTTCGGAGGGTACATTATCAGATACCATATAATGAAATGAGAGAGAACATATTGAATGAAAAATGAATTTGCTTATTATGAAATTGTTACATGATTGAAGTGAAGTTGTACCTTATATACTGCTACATACTAACTAATGCTAGCTAACTGTAAAGTACAACTCTTATCTACATACTGTACAACTACATTACATCACACTTGATCATGCTTTGTTCCATCACGAGATTGGCGATAATCCGCCGCGTTGTAGGCGGGCCTGTTTTTTTTGCCGAGATAGTTTTATATAAATAGTCCGCCGCGTTGCAGGTGGGCCTGTTTTTCGGCCGAGTCAATTTTGCATAAATAAATTGTAAACCAAAAGTCTGTGACAGCACATCAAGTGGTAAAGCGAGACACATAGATAAACATCCAAAATAAGACCAAAATTATAAACTTTAAGCTGTGTTAATGTATGTTCAAAAAAAAAAGCTGTGTTAATGATAATCTTTTTAAGTAACAGCATGCTATAGCAAGAAGCATACATGGATAAATGGATCTATTCTATATTAAGGTAACATTAAAACATCCAAGTATATCAATATAGTCGTTTGTGGATAAATGGTGCAGATTCCAAGTATATCAAGTTACTCAGTTTCAAATATGTTGGTTTCAACATTTACTTACGCATGCAAAAATAAACCTTCAATAGCAATGGAGGCAATGCAAAAATAAACTTCTAGCATTCATTTGATTTCCTACCCAACATCTCAAGCATGCATTCAGGTTGTCTTCTAGAAACATACAAAGTCTCATGTTGTGTATTTATTTTTGCACCTCTGTCAAGTTTCTTAGCATCCTCCTGAGATATATGATGCTAAATATGAGTCGAAATCAACTGACCTCACACAGATTACATAAACCAATGCTCGAAGACAGACACACGTACATGGAATATGAATCCTATGATGTCGTTGTAATCAAGTAATTCCTTCCATTGTTTCCCAATGCTCATCTATAAAGAAGGCAAAATAATCTTATAAACAAACATACCAACTAACGGTTTGTGGCTTTTTAGAAAATAACATAGTTACAAAGAAACTATTTGATAAAGTTACCAACTATAATTTGCTCCGAGTTTAGTACCTGAGCAGCCTTATTGGCAGCATTCTTAGTCCAAAGAGCTATCTTTTCCTGCCTTGATCAACATTTACATACCTGCTTCCCCCTTTCCTATCTTGGACTACAAACATAAAAATATAACTTTAGTTGGTTATGCAAAATTATTGAACTTCTGTAAATACAAACCTTCATTCTTTACAACTATGAATAATATAATCTGATAGATATTTGAAGTTTTGAACCAAGAAAATGAAACAGTTGATGATAAAACATTTGGTCATAAAACATTAAAAAAAAACATTTTAAACATGCTTGCTACATACCAATTGGAATACTTTCACTTTCAAATTCGAAAGATTCCGCACTTCATGAAAGGCTAACTGGTTGAAAAATACAATAATAATAATAATATGTCATAGTTAAAACCCTAATCCAAACCCCCAAGTATTACAGATAACCCATTGTCTTGTGAAGCCTACTTGTTTTTTGTGTTTCGGATGACCAAATGGTTGAATACATAACCAAAATACATGGGTGTATGTCAAGTGGTAGATGCTTCAAGTCACATTAAAATAAGGTGTCAATTTGTAGTGGACTGTTAGCTTGCAATTTAAAATTCTATAAGACTGTGTTTTGTCGTGAATGTGTATTCTGCAAGTTCACTACATCTGGGCACGTACTTAAGCGATGCATTGACACATGTTAACAGAATCGATGCATCTAATATATTGAATTATCGATTCACATCGTTATGTTGATGATCTTGTACTATATCGATGCATCTGAAGCTCTTAAAATAGGTTACGATGCTAACATTTTTTCTTATATTTCTGGATACCTTTTTTTTCCTTCTAAATATGAGTACAGTAACAGCCCGACTTACCTTGGGCCAAAGAATGCAGAGTCACACCATTCCCCTGCAAATTGCACCCGTGACTCCGCTGCGCCTAAGTGGTACGTATTCCAAGAACAAATAAGTTATCCCCGCTTAAGCCACAGAGACAGCAATATGCAAAATAGTGAAAAAGATTGATCAGGTTTATTTGCAGCTGCACAAAATATAAGCAGTGCACTGTATTGACGTGTATTAGCATTTCAAGTTTTTAGATATTCAAAGCCACTTCAAGTGTATTTCAGTATTAAAATGCATACCTGGTAAATGACTTTGATCATAAACTTTGTGATATTACACATTTTGTCATTACAAAATCATAGGCCATAAAAACAGAAAATAAATGCGGATGATGTTGATGAGCATATGGTGTAGCTAAGAAACACAAAATAAATGCTCACCAAGTTTTTCTATATCACCAAAATATTTACTCGTCGCAGGCTCATTCTCTTGAATTGGTTATCCGGCTCATAGGTTTTCCACCCTCCCTTAAACCCCCGCCCTCTGCGTATCAGCTTTCAAACCGAAACTGATCATTTATTTGGCTTCTTTAGTAGCTCGTACGACTACTCTGATTACTGTCGTAAGCTGGTGATTATGAAAATGACCATAAAATTGTCGTACGTGGTCATCAGAATCCATTCTTTTTCAATATTGTGAAATATAACTTTTATAAATTAACTTGAGCAGATTGGATAAAAAGGCTTGAAATTAAGTAAACCTACATAAACATACCCTGAAAAAAAGAGATCAGGTTTTATTTTCTTTGGAAATATTCATCTTAAATTTCACAATTTGCCCATTACAGATGTCGTGAGAGCTATTTTCTGCTACTTTCAAGTTGTGTCTGATCGGCAAATATGTAAGCATCAGAAATCTTAACCCGCCAATTTGATTAGCAGAACCTGTTTTGATCCGTTAACTAAGTTGACCAACCCATTCATTTTGTAGAGTAATATAAAACATAAGGAAAGAAAGGCGCATCTGTATATCAAGCGTAGGGTTCCAATGAGGGTGAAAGATGATCACTCTATTAGCACCCATGATTTTTCCTAGGCCACCAACTTTAGCAGTCAAAATGAAGATTAAGACATTAGGAAAATTGTGAGGCAGTGTTTGTAGCTTTCGATCCTTTGTAGCCTTTGATTTCTTAGTCTGCAAAAAGAAAAAAGAAAAAAAATTAGCAAGATGTGTGTTAATGTACCGATCATAAGGGAGTGAGTTGTATGTAAACTGGGGTCATAGGTACTATCTCAATTTTGAGAACTTTGAGTCTAATGAGTACCTAGTTTTGACATAATAAATAATCTAATATATCTTATTTACTACAACTTTTAATTTTAAAACAAAACCATTCTCTTGATTAGGAAGGTAGCTGACATATTCTTAAGATACGCATATATGAAGTAACTTGCATCATGTAAAATATAATGGTAAAATGAAACAGTTTTCATACATGCAAAAACATATCAAGGATGCTTGACTTACTAACTGCTTACGTGAAGGCCGCCACCAACTATTGTTACCAGATTAAACAATGGAACTGGTATCGGTCACATTAGCTTTCCATGCATCCTGACCTTGTAAACAAAAAATTATAAAAAGGACGCGCTCCTTCGTCTGCAGTATGTATCCTTGTTCGAGCATGTAGAATATTTCCCATTGTACATATGAAAAACAATAGAGATATTAGTTAAACTTTAAGCAACGTTTAAATTTTGATTCGTTTAAAATCAAGCAACACCTAAATAGGCTTAGATTGTCATATAAAAAAATGCATCAAAATTTTCATACTTACTTTAGCACAACCACAAAAAATAAGTGCTAATTTCTTTCGGCATCAGATAAGCATATTGTCGCAGAAAGACCTGGACCTCCATCCCATATAAGTATGGTCATTCTAGAATTGTCAAAAATTAACAAATTATCATTAGCTATAATAAACTAACGCGGATGTATTAATAGTATATGTAATAATCTAGAACCCAAAATTTACACCCACATTGCGTCGACTTCAGATTCATGGAGACATGTTATGTGATGATCCAACTGGGCAAGGATGTTCCCTTGTATCTCGTCAAACTAATTCCACGAAATCAGTAGCAAGAGTCTTTTCCTACAAATAGAAGGTAGAAACATTAGGCTCAAAATACTTGTGACACACATAAAAAATGAAATCACCTTACTCTTCATTCACAATGACCACATCCCTTCGTGAAGCAGTTTATGATCCTCCTTCTTGACTCGGAAAACATAGCAAGACAGTGGCCTTGACATCTACATTTTGAGATAAATTCGATCACTTTATAGCCTAAATTTTACATTTCATTGTTCCTAATCTTTACAAACTGAAGCATCTATAGAAAATCTTAACCATCTAAAGTCACTTTTACCAATTTTAGCGTTCCAACCTTAGGATTATATTTTCCCTCCCCTTCCAATCTAAACCCCTTCACATGCTACACACACAAAATAGAATGTAACAAATTGAAGCAGCATAAAAGAATAACGGTATTAGTACATACGCATAATGGTAACAAATAAGAACACAATATACTAAAACATTTATCAGCAATCAACGATTGTATGCAGGCAATTCCAACACCCAATATACTAAAACATTTAACACAAACGCAATTTTCTCAAGAAATTCATCAAACAAATGGTAGGCATCAAATCCACCAACGGGTTTTCACACCATCAACCATAACCATTTTTTTTATATATATAAATCTTAATCTAAAAGACATAAATTAAGTAAATAAAAACCTACCTGAGGATCAAAATACCTTCGTGCTTACATGAACAACAAAACCCAGCTTTTTCCTTTAGCCAATAATCACAGCAGAACGGCGTTGAAAACCTCTTGGCTAAATCGTCGGTCACAGTTGATCGAGTAGCCACATCCTTCTGTAACGCCTAACACCTGGCTACATGAAATACCATGAAATAGTAACTGATTTTGGAGCTGAGGAACAGATCTAAAAATCTGTGGAGTTTGTTGTTGGGACGTTTCTGGAACACGGAAGAAACATATATATCATCAAATAATTGGGGCAGTTATGTTGAGATGGATCAATGGCGATGGATTAGATTTGGCCCAAGAAATTTGGCGGGAAAAGCCCAAGCAAAACGACGTCGTTTGAACGGGATTTAATATCAAACTTATAATAAGCTTCATCTTGTGTGGCTGCTTTGGTGTCTTGTGTACACTGAATGAGAGTGTTTGGATCCTGATTCAACACCTGCCTTATCGGTACCTCTTTTAAAGAATATTTTACTTTATGTCATTTTCCAAAAGAAACAACGAATACCAGAAAGTTTTAGTACAACGAAACCCCATAACAAAAGAGGAGCCAAGAGTTGCAAGCCCAATAGGCAATTGCCCAAGATCTAAATCAAACAACATAGATATTCATATATAAAGCATAGCCCAATAGGCACCAATCACCATTGATGCCTCCTACACAAGTCCATTGTGACAACCTGGCTTGTGTCCATGATCTAAACTATCGTACAGTAGTATTTTGTTCCTTAGAATTTTACAAGAAAAACTAATTGGTCAACAACGACATAGTTACATTGTTCAAAATAATAATAATAATAATAACGACATAGTTACTACTACTGAAGAGTGTGTTGAAACACACGTGCAACTGTGCAAGCACATGGAATGACTGAAACTAGTTTCACAGTTAAGTAGGAAAGAAGAGCATTCATATTTGGAGCTAGCTAATACTCCGTAATAGTTATTATTAAGTTCGAAAGTGATGGCTTTTGAGACACTCACTAAATTACATCACATGAAGAACTTGCCTTAAGTAACTTTCCATACATTTACTCCATCCAAATCCATGTTACTTTTGTTTTCAACATTAATGTTATTTATTTTAGGAAAGATAGGACATAGCATATATGTTCAAAAGTTATTAATCGTACGTTATACAACAAATGAACAAATTACATCATTTTCACTCAATTATGTAATCACTAATCGGTAAGTATAATTGTATCCAAATTAATATTCTCCATCAAACTCTTCTTTGGTTAGTGTTAATTACATTTTCTAGATATACATTTTAAGCAAACCAGACAAATATTATGTCTTTGATCGATGTATTTATGATAGTTATAAATGTATGATATATGATATGATGTATACAATATAAAATGTTAAACAGTGCATGCGACTGAATTTCAAGTATAAATAAAGTTTTTTTTCCTTAGAGCAAATATAAATACAGTTTTTAACTTGATGTTTTTTATATAGCGAACAAAGATGAAAAGTTTACTAATTTGAGAAGAATCCAAAGAAGAAAAATTAAGTGATCATATGCTTTGATAACTCTTTCATTCATGTGGCCATAGCACATATGGGTCCATTTGTAACGTCATATTTTAAGGTTAACTGGTAACATGAAATATAAAAGACGATGCCATAAAATTATGATAAACTCCTAAAGATGTAAAAAGGATAATGGTCTTCTGTTGGCTCCCATGGACCATGATCTCATCGAGCCAGTAGGAGTAGGGATGAGCAAAAGAACTAAAGAACTGGATCGGATCGAGAACAGGACCGGAACTAAGAAGAACGGAACTTGCAATCCGAACCGAAGGTTCCAGTTCCGGTTCTTGAGTTTGAGATTTTTCGGTTTTTGGGTCGGTTCGGTTCGATTCCACTGGTTCTCGATTCCGGAACCAAATACCCAATAATATATCAAAACATGTAATTTTACTTCTCATACTCAAAGTTTCAAATCATACGTACTAAGGCCATAAAAAACCCCCACTAGCCTACTTCCAAAAAATCAAGCCAAACACTCTAAACTCTAATCTTTAATTCATTGAAACAACCACAAATCAATAATTAATCTAAACCTAATAACATTCCACGATCATTCAACATTCAAAACTCACATAAACAACTAACATCATTATCAAAACAATGGAAGTAAGTTTTATATTTTATTTTTATTTGCATTTGATGTACTAGATTATAACATGTTGGACAAAGTTTTAAGTTATTTTATTTTTGTTTTCCAGATTATTATGCATTATTATTTTGTTAAAAATATGAACAAGTGAAACTATAAAATGATTGTTTATTTGAGTTTATGCTTTAGTTGTTAATTGTTATTAGTTTAAACGTAAATAGTTGCAAGTGCTTAAAAATTTTAATTTTTTGTGTTTCTTGAGAAAAGTGGTTCCTATCCAGATAGACCCAAAAGAACCAGAACTGGAAACCAAAACTATATTTGGTTCGGTTTTCGGTTCCTACTTTTCACAAAATTCGGTTCTCGGATCCACCGGTTCGAGACCCATGCTCATCCCTGAGTAGGAGTATAAATATGATTACCAGCAAAGCAAAGGATGTATATGATCAGAAATGAAAAGGGTCTGTTGTATTATTTTCTGTTAGAATATCACTGTATAATAGTTAGGATATAAGTTTAAGGGATTAGTTATAGTTTAACTCAAACTAAAAGAGGTTAGTCATGTATTAAGAAATCTCTCAACCTTCACAATTGTAGATTCCTTGTTCACCAAGGATTATGTATCTTCCCTTCATTCTCTACAAATAGATATGAGGGGGTGAGCTTTATTTGTACATTCTTTTCTTGCTCACGTTTAATAAACGTTTGAGTGTAAAATATCTGGTGTGTGTGTGTGTGTTAGTGCCACTCGATATTAAAGGATAATAACCCTTTTTCGAGGTCTTGTTGGAGTTGTTCTTGATTTGTTGTCCCGCTCTAGAAACCGATTTGTTGGATTTCCTTCAAAAATTGGTATCAGAGCCTTGTTCGAGAAGAACGAATCACACATCGTGAGAGAGCCGAAACAAGAGAAATGACAGAACCGGTTGGTTACTGCGCATTCGTGGGAAGCTGCAGATTCGTTAACCATTGGATTTCTACGAAATTCAAATCTTAGGTTGAAGACACATAGATCTAGAATCTCACTGGAGGGATCTTGCATAAGAATTTCCAAGAAGGAGATATCTTATGTCCAAGTTACTGATCTAGTTAGTGTCTTGTTTGTCATTTTCAGTTATTGCTTGGCTATCGTTGTGTGGATTACAATGTTCAAGGTTTCTAGGTTTACGAATCAAGATTACTTGGGCAACAAGATTCTTATAGTTTTCTTGCAAGGAGGTGGATCGATTCTCCTAGGTTCTTCGTATTTGTTTTCTTTTGTCACAAGGTTCTTAGAGTTTCAGTTTTGAGCTTCAAAGGTGACAAGTTTTTGCAAGAAGTTCCAACTTCAAGGTTTCGGTTTAAAGAAAGTTAATAGGTGGTGAAGTTTGATTGATTTCAACAACATTTTCATTAAAGGGCTTTCTTTGATTGATTTTGTTCAAGGTTTTTTGGTTAGGGTTCTTCTATCATCAAGGGTTTTGTCAACTAGTTTGTTAATTGGGTTTCAGGTTTCAGATTTGCTAAGGTTTAATCGACAAAACATTTATTTAAAAGAGTTTTTCGGGGTAGCTCTTGGGTTAGTCGATTTCTTGTTATGGTATTCTACAAGGGTTGAATCGATTGATGAGTGAAGAAAAATCAATACTTTGAAAGATTGCACACACGGTACTTGTTAGTAGATTCGGTGAGGTTTTTCACTAGATTCAATCTATTTTACAAGGGTTACAGGATGTTAACGGTTAAGTTTGACAGTCTCATGTTTAGGGACATGGTTTACTTTAAGAATGTCTGGTATATGAATACTTTCGAAGAGTCTAGTCTAGGTACGGGTGCAACGCAGACGTTGCATGGAGTTGAGTTTGTGGTGGAACCACATGAAGACCGTGGATTTAAGGTGGAACCTCTTGGGCTTTGCGATCTAGGTGATGGTTTAAAGGTTTTTCATACTTAATTTTTAATCCATTTTAGTTTGCACATGATAAGGAGCAATGTTCAATACGAGAACCACTCATGTATAGAGGTGAAAATAATATGGCTTCTTTAGGAGTTGTTGTAGTAATAGAAGAATATGCACATGAGTTATTGACTTTCAGGGATGCACTTGCTTGTGAGGCAATTTCTGAGTAGATGGCTATAATGAAAGAATATACGGATACTCGGTCTAGTATGTGTATGCTCAACAACGGTTTCCGACGAGGCAATGATAGTGCTAACATATATTACTAGAAGTATGCACTAGGTATGTTTATATATCTATTCCTTTATATAGATTATAAGAGATTTACTTGAGAAAGCAAGGCAGATATCTAGGTTATCAAGGGTTTATTGGATGAAGTAAAGAAAAATATACTTAGTATGGAGATCTTCAGGACTAAGGTGGTAATACTTTGAGGGTGTCACGATTTTAGTTTTTCAACCGGATGTCGGTTCAGATATTGTTGGGGGTACACTCTACAGTGTCGTTAGAGGGTGGTGATGAGGCGAAAAGTGTACCGCTTTTGGGGGGTCATTTAAGCCCTAAATCGTAATTATTTGATCAAATATTGCCCTAAATCGTTTCTTTTGTCATTTTAGGTACTTTGGAGAAGAAATCTGGAAAAGGAAGCATTTTGGACGTTTTTGGAGCATAAAAGTGAAGAAAACGACAAAGTCTCTAAATCTGCTGGAACAGTACCCATGACGGCGTCATGGCTTAGGAGGTGACGCCGTCAAGCTAGACAAACGGAGGTGGATGTGAAGATTGTCCTTGATAAGCCAGAATGTAATTTTGGGACTTAAAGGGGGATGGCGTCAAGAGGCCGTCAGGAAACCCTAGCACGGCGAGGTGACGGCGTCACAACCCAAAGAGTGACGCCGTCAAGACTGTTTTCCTATATATATTTTCGCAATTTTCATTCATTGTGGGGAACTTTTTAGGGAGAAACCCTAATACGAATTTTAGCAGCTTTTTCAAGGTTTTTCACCTTGAGATCTTCCATGTTACATTGAAGATAAGTTATTAATTAATCATTCAATATGTCTATGTGTTGTTTGATTCTATCTTGTTCTTGTCTTTTGTTTAACATGCTAGGCTAGGTTTTCTTTGTGTTTGCTTAGATCTAATGAAACCTAACTATTAATTATTGGTTGAATGGTGTGCTATTAATTGTATTGGATGAATGTTTATCGATGTTAGGCTTAAGAAAACTGGCTAACCTCCTATACAGTAACTTGCTTGAACGTCTTAAGAAACNTTGTTTAACATGCTAGGCTAGGTTTTCTTTGTGTTTGCTTAGATCTAATGAAACCTAACTATTAATTATTGGTTGAATGGTGTGCTATTAATTGTATTGGATGAATGTTTATCGATGTTAGGCTTAAGAAAACTGGCTAACCTCCTATACAGTAACTTGCTTGAACGTCTTAAGAAGCATGATCGGATGTGTACTACGCTTATATGGTTGTATTTAATGCATGAGCGAATTCTAGTGATCCCATGTTAGGAGCTTTTAGTCGGCTCGACATAGGAGTGAAGTAGGAGCTTATAGAGTTGGGGAAGTTCGTACACACCCCCACGATTGGTAGTAAGGAATGCAACCCGTCATTCACGCAATTATAACACACTAATCAACCGGTAAAAGATAGTTAGGGAGTAATGAAATCTAAGTAAACACACTTCTCTCCATATTAGTTTTCACAACTATTTTATTTTCGTTTATTTATTTTATTTGCATTTGTAGTTATTTGGGTTAGTTGACTAGCAACTAAATCCGCCCACTCCTGCAAACCCGAGATAATTTTACTTGCTTTCCTAAAAACATAAAATACAAAAA
>LBNU01034929.1:0-35239 GCA_014162995.1 Artemisia annua
CTAGTCAACTACTATTCACTAAATCTTAAATACTATTCACTAAGCCAATGGTCATGGTTCTAGCCACTAAGGGATACTTGCGAGTTATTAATGATTCAAGTAATTAACTTTCATATGGTCACCTATTAATAATTACTATCAACACGTAGCCGTAGTTTATGCAAGAAATAAGTTTGTACACGTATATAAACTATGCACAATACAGCTAGAATAATCGTAACAAATCATATTATTAATGGAATATAGTCATAACAAGGCAAGCACTAAAGGCTTATCCTTCCAATATAGAAAATAAGTGAAGATGAATCAGTTTTGAAAGATTAATGATAGACATGATGATCAAATCAAATACAAACAATGTTTATTATGTGTAATTCCTTGATCTTTTAATGTTTCTCGCCTTGTAACTAGTGTTGCTACCAGAACGTTCTCTGAGAATATGTTATGGAATTGTGACCTAGAATGTGGTTGAATTCGGTATTTAAATTTGAAAAGGCCCGCGCTCGTGTATCTGTACGGCGAATACCAATTGGCCCGTATACGCCGTATATGCCGTGATTACACTGGCCACGTCATCGATCTTCAGGTCCATACGACGTATGCTTAGTAAGGGGTATACGTTGTATGGTCTTCAACACTTAGTAAATATCTTCAAAGAAAACTTGTATATGCCATAAAAAGGAAACATACGACTAACCACTAGAATGCATTTGACTCAATTCCAAATATAAACTAACGTCTAATTTAACCACAAAGATTTATATCAAGCACATCATAGAATTTCAATTGCTCTTCGGTTAAATCATCACGATCATAATCATCATATGAGTTATCATCATAATCCTCCTTCCAACGCTCATACAAGCTTTTGTTCCCGATACCACTTCTACCTTTCGACTTTTTTGAAGCCATGAAATTAGCAGTTTCGTCATACACGTCTTCCAAATCACTTTAAGTTTCTTCAACAAACAGGGGTCATGAGCTTAAGGTCTATTGTACTATTTTTCATTATTTATGTGACGGTTAGTCATACATTTATACTTATGGGTTCCGTATAACATTCATTTTTATAAACCTATGATTTCTCACCAACATATTGTTGACGTTTTTAGCAATGTATTTTTAGGTAACTAATGTAACAACATGAGACATGCATTGGACCAACATGGAGTCGAGGGTCGACGCGTCGTCGATCTGAAATTCGACTTGACGTTTAGGTGGAAGTCCTGGCAATTCGTCCGGAAAAACTTCTGGAAAATCCTTAACAATTGGTACATCTTCAAGTCGTTTCTCATCCGACTTATTTTCCGTAATATGAGCCAAAAATGCATAACAATCCTTCTTTATATATTTTCCGGTCTTTTGTTTGATGATGTACGAATTTACTTGGCCAAAAACGAGCCTTAGACCTTTTCAAAACTTGCCAAACTATTGAAAATATGTTAGTATACCTTTTTACCTTTTCGGGGATATAAAGAACTTGAGAATCGGCCTTATAACGAATTAGTTATGATTTTTCGAAAGTTATTATTTTCACTAATAAACCACCAGCACTTTACCCAGAAATTTTCTAAGTATACCCAGAAACACCCATGTTGAGAGCTATTTTCCCGTCAATTGACTCAGTTTTGGAGTTTTGGACTCCAAGGAATAAAAGTTAGAGCACCTGGCCTAGTTTTCAAATCAAAAAGCCATTTGTCATTTGGACTTAAAATGAGTAATCTACAGCTATCCAAACATTCATAAAAACTGCCCAGAAATGGCAGCTTTAGCCTAAAAACACCATACTTCTCGACCATTTAGCATAAAATATAGACACTTTGAGCAAAACTTCACTCCTGAACATATTGAGGCTTGGTGCTAAGCTTTCCAAAAATACCAATTTTACTTCCTAACTATCAATATTCACTGATTTACAACTAGTTTTCCGAAGCCATTTTTAACCGTATTTCAAAAATTACTAAGTGTTATATTTTACGTCTAAAACCTATATTTCACTATTATTCACTATATAACTATTGTATAACATTATTAGACTATATAAACATGTAATATTCACTATGACCTTATACAAAGATATAAATTATATTTTCGACAACAATACATATTTTAAATACAAAACGAGTGGTATAGATTATAAGTGCAAGTGCATACATGAACCCATTTCATAATCTAAATTAGATTACTTGCATTCATTTTAGGTTGCGATTAGGAGATTTCACCTCATTTCTTCAGCTCATACATTCCCGTTTGTACCATTCCTTGAGGTGAGTTTTCATAGCCCCGTATGCATTCTTTTATTGTTTTTCAAATCCCACGGGGGAGAATACATTGTTCCACTTTTGTACGGACCTAAGTATACAAATCCAAGTACAATGCTTAAGTTACCACATTGCCTATGAAATTTCCCCTATTATCATGAACCGTTAATTGTGCATAAGCGAGAGTGAGTGGATAGATCTATTGAGGGTGACGCCTCCATCCGTGTTGGGGTTACCGACAGTCAAGCGGATGCATTTCATTTTTATTCATATTAGAGTGTCTGGCAAAACACTCTTTAGGGGCATTACATACAGTCAAGCTTTGGGGTCACGAGCTTAAGGGCTATTGTACTATTTTTCATTTATCATGTGACGGGTAGTCATACATATATACTTATGGTTTCCGTATAACATTCACTTTTATAAACCTATGATTTCTCACCAACATATTGTTGACGTTTTTAGCAATGTATTTTCAGGTAACTAATGTAACAACATGAGACATGCATTGGACCAACATGGAGTCGAGGGTCGACGCGTCTCACTGTTTTATTTCAATGCNCATTTAGCATAAAATCTAGACACTTTGAGCAAAACTTCACTCCTGAACATATTGAGGCTTGGTTCTAAGCTTTCCAAAAATACTAATTTTACTTCCTAACTCTCAATATTCACTGATTTACAACTAGTTTTCCGAAGCCATTTTTAACCGTATTTCAAAAATTACTAAGTGTTATATTTTACGTCTAAAACCTATATTTCACTATTATTCACTATATAACTATTGTATAACTTTATTAGACTATATAAACATGTAATATTCACTATGACCTTATACGAAGATATAAATTATATTTTCGACAACAATACATATTTTAAATACAAAACGAGTGGTATAGATTATAAGTGCAAGTGCATACATGAACCCATTTCATAATCTAAATTAGATTACTTGCATTCATTTTAGGTTGCGTTTAGGAGATTGCACCTCATTTCTTCAGCTCATACATTCCCGTTTGTACCATTCCTTGAGGTGAGTTTTCATATCCCCGTATGCATTCTTTTATTGTTTTTCAAATCCCACGGGGGAGAATACATTGTTCCATTTTTGTATGGACCTAAGTATACAAATCCAAGTACAATGCTTAAGTTACCACATTGCCTATGAAAGTTCCCCTATTATCATGAACCGTTAATTGTGCATAAGCGAGAGTGAGTGGATAGATCTATTGAGGGTGACGCCTCCATCCGTGTTGGGGTTACCGACAGTCAAGCGGATGCATTTCATTTTTATTCATATTAGAGAGTCTGGAAAAACACTCTTTAGGGGCATTACATACAGTCAAGCTTTGGGTTCATGAGCTTAAGGGCTATTGTACTATTTTTCATTTATCATGTGACGGGTAGTCATACATATATACTTATGGTTTCCGTATAACACTCATTTTTATAAACCTATGATTTCTCACTAACATATTGTTGACGTTTTTAGCAATGTATTTTCAGGTAACTAATGTAACAACATGAGACATGCATTGGACCAACATGGAGTCGAGGGTCGACGCGTCTCACTGTTTTATTTCAATGCACTTATGAATCGTTTGATCTTGTTGTTTTTATTTTCAATAAATGTGTAAAACTACTTGGGACCTATGTTGTAAACTTTTATGTTTTAAATAAAATGATCAAACGTTGTATTTACAAAACGACACTTTAGGTCGTTCAATGTAACCTTGTATGAGATGCCATGATCGTTACACCCGGGAATTCAATTCCGCTGCCATTTTACAGGTAAATTCAGGGTGTGACACACATAGACCTAATTAGGGTTTAGTTAAGGTTTATTAGGGTTTTGTGGTAGGTTTAGTGTGTTAGATCGGTAAATTACTTATTATGGTGTTGTTGTGATCTTATGCTTGACATACAGGGGTTTATAGGGTGTGAGTGTTGAGTTATTTGGCTTGTGAGGATACGTGGGCAAGTCTAGAGAGTCATGCAAGTAATGAATGCACATAAAAAGCAAAAATTTACCTGTGAAATACCTACTATAGGTATTTGTAATGAGAATGATAGTGATGAGATTTTGTGGGTTGTTACATAGCCCAAGCATTAAGCTTCTCAAATCTATCTGACAATGTTTTCTATATGCTTGCCAGGCACTTAGTTACTACGTAGTAGTCAACTACTATTCACTAAATCTTAAATACTATTCACTAAGCCAATGGTCATGGTTCTAGCCACTAACGGATACTTGCGAGGTATTAATGATTCAAGTAATTAACTTTCATATGGTCACCTATTAATAATTACTATCAACACGTAGCCATAGTTTATGCAAGAAATAAGTTTGTACACGTATATAAACTATGCACAATACAGCTAGAATAATCGTAACAAATCATATTATTAATGGAATATAGTCATAACAAGGCAAGCACTAAAGGCTTATCCTTCCAATATAGAAAATAAGCGAAGATGAATCAGTTTTGAAAGATTAATGATAGACATGATGATCAAATCAAATACAAACAATGTTTATTATGTGTAATTCCTTGATCTTTTAATGTTTCTCGCCTTGTAACTAGTGTTGCTACCAGAACGTTCTCTGAGAATATGTTATGGAATTGTGACCTAGAATGTGGTTGAATTCGGTATTTAAATTTGAAAAGGCCCGCGCCCGTGTATCTGTACGGCGAATACCAATTGGCCCGTATACGCCGTATATGCCGTGATTACACTGGCCACGTCATCGATCTTCAGGTCCATATGACGTATGCTTAGTAAGGGGTATACGTTGTATGGTCTTCAACACTTAGTAAATATCTTCAAAGAAAACTTGTATATGCCATAAAAAGGAAACATACGACTAACCACTAGAATGCATTTGACTCAATTCCAAATATAAACTAACGTCTAATTTAACCACAAAGATTTATATCAAGCACATCATAGAATTTCAATTGCTCTTCGGTTAAATCATCACGATCATAATCATCATATGAGTTATCATCATAATCCTCCTTCCAACGCTCATACAAACTTTTGTTCCCGATACCACTTCCACCTTTCGACTTTTTTGAAGCCATGAAATTAGCAGTTTCATCATACACGTCTTCCAAATCACTTTAACTTTCTTCAACAACCATTTCAATCAACTTCCCACCCATACCATCATTTCCAGCATTCGAAGTTTCCACTTTCTCTAAAACCTTGTCCTCTTCATTCAAAGTGGCAAATGAATTCCTAAGTGTTACAAGGTTAATATTATCAAAAATCATAGGTCTCATCTTGTTCACATTTAATGCCATATTAGTGTTGTTTGAGGTCGATGCCCAATTATCCCTATAATCAGCATTCTTACCACTATTTGTAAATGTACTAGCAAGATTAAGTTGCTTCTTTAATGTCCCAGCAGCATTAACAGTAGAGACACGTCGATAAACCAATGTACTCTTAGGTTTAAAATTCATAGTCTTGTCATTATTTTTCCTGTTTAGACCACTATTTTTTACAACCTTGAAACCATCACTTGGAGTTGGAGCATCAACATTCTTCATCGGAGGCTCTTTAGTCACATTAGGTCAGTCTTCAATCAAATGACCAAAAATTTTGCACTTAGAGCAACGTAGATGCTTCCATTCATACTCAAATGTGACCCTCACACAAGTGTGGCCATCATCCTCAATGTTAGGAACAAAACTAACCATAGATTCTTTCATATCTTTATCCGCATGTAACTCGATCAAGGCTCTTGCATAACTACTTCTGCTCCAAGAATTGTTACACATAGTAGACGTATAATAATCAAGCATTAGATGTGTACCAATCTTAGTATCAATAACACTCATTCCATTCGCAGTAAAGGCCACCATTGGAACATCATGTATCTTAACCTAAACAGGTACTTTGGAGTGTTTACAAGGCAGTAAAGGCCTCCATCCGCAATAGCACTCTTGCATCAAGTTGAAGTAGCTTAAAGCGGATTTAGTGTATACAAGACTTTAGGAGCGTTTATTCGATACTAAGCAAAGGATGTGTTTATGTGTTTAAGAAATGAAATTTACGTACTAAGCTAAGGATGTGATTATGCATTTAAGAAATGAAATTTACTTCTCATGAACATAAAGAGTAAAACACATTTATTAAATGATAATATAACAATAACAAAATTACGGAGTAATTAATATCAAGTCGCTCCTGAAGTTAGATTCTTTCACAAGTCAACATGCTTTTCAAATCTTGTTTTTATAACTAAAAGTCTAAAACAAGTTTAACATATTGAATCAAACACCAAGTCTATAATTCGTTGGCTTGTTACGAGACACTAGCAGGTAAACTCGCGCGATGCGGCAGCGTGTACTCTATAATTTAGTTTTTTAGCCAATAATTCGTTTCATTTTTACGTTTTTTGACTATACCTTTACAAATTAGTTTGTTTGTTTAGAGATTATAAGCAATAACAAAAATTTGGTGGAACCCTTTGCTTAATTTGTATTATTTAGTTTTTTTATTTTTTGTGTTTAGTGCTTGATTTGTATAATGAGTTCTTTTAACTGTATTTTCATTGAATGTGGGTTTTTAGAGTATTATTAATTATGGTGTTAATAACTCAATTGACATATATGTGTTGATGCATCAACTGATTGTACACATCACATGAAAAGTTGTATACTTTAATTTTCAACTATCTTAGTTTTTCTTAAGTTGTACTACGTATTTCTTAAGATAGGTACACCTCTAATCCTTGATTCTTATACGTCAACTATCTTAGAAATCATTCTCATTTTCCTCAATTTTTTTTTCTCGCTGTATCTTTTCCCTGTGTAACTAATGGTTAAAAAGAGCTTTGTGCATTATAAGTAGTTAAGATAGCACGAATATAGTGTCTTTAAAAGCATATTAAACTCGAATTTTAAGAAAAAACTATATATAAAGAATCGTTCTTTTTTCTTCCACAAAGTAGCGACAAGTCATACCTAAGTTTCACACTTCGAGAACTCAAATCAGGAGTGACCCGTGGTTAGGGGCCTGGGGCCGTTTCGTGGATTTCAGACTAAATTACATATAAATTGGTAGTGCATGAACTAATTAAACTTGAGCCTCATATTGTGTATATATTATAAGAGAAGTGAATAAAATTTTGTGCTCCTCGTCAAACAGCGACCCTCTGCAATGGTACCACACTACCACCTGCACTACACTAAAGACGGCCATGCCCGTGCTATACCCGACAACTTAGTGCATCCGTTCTATATAATTTTACGGTGTTTTTTTAGCAGCACACAAAGCATCATTTTGAAATGGAAAAAAATACAAAAACAAATAGAGCTAGACAACAATGTACAAATAATTGAATCACAAGAAAGAAAAGGAAAACGTCAAAATGAATTGTAATTGTTTTGCTATATGCGGTTGCTTGACTAAATTGAATCGTGTTGCTTTGGACATTATTATTAGTTACTACCTTTATTAAAAGCTAACAGAAAGAAGGAAATAAGAGAGAGATTGGGTTAAAATTGGGTGTGACACAGTGCAGAGTATTTATGGTGCCATCAACTCTCAGAACTTTTATAGTTTGGTCGATTTTGCTCTATGCCAGATTTAATATTTTATGCTATAATTATTTATTTATTTATTTATTTCAATATAGTTACATAGTGTACCCTTATGACCGGTGACGGAGCTAGAAAAATTTTTATGGGAGGGCCGAAACAAACTTTTTACGGGAAATATATTAAATGGAATGGCCGAAATAAATTTTTTTCCGAAAATACACATGAAATCGCAAATAAATACACTAACGGGCTTATACCTAGAGGGCCGGGACCCTCCCCGATCCTCACATAGCTCCACCCATGCTTATGACTTATATAACTTCAAAGAATTTGTATCGAATTCCACTTATAAGTGACTAAGACCGGCCGTAATGGGAAGGTCATGCACTCGGTCACACAGAGAAAGGGATGCGTCCTTCTATTACGCTCACTCAGTAATGGTCGTTGTAATGGATAAAAAAATGCATAACTCGGTTGTTCAAACGATCGAGTTCTCCGCTTTGTTGTATGTGAGTATTGTGTTTATTAAATTGTTTTTGTGGGTTATAATTGTATTTAAATGGGTATGTTTTTAATGGTGATCATGATTACCTTATTACACTAACTTGATCATGAAAAAGATTATGCTGAATTGATGCTGATTACGGTCATGTATACCACTATTAAGGCCTGCCTAAGGTCATTATCCAAAAATATTTAGATGAAAAGTATAATGATTGATGTGAAAGATAATTTAGAAGTTTTGGGTGTTTAATCCAATAGCAAAAACTCATCTTATCAAACTAAAAAACAAATAAAAGATCTTATTAGAGAATGTTTCTATCTACTACAAAGCTGAGTAAGCCATATTATTCAAGACATGCTTAGATCCTAAGTGATTTCAATTCACTTTTTGGTAGATGGTGGAGACCTTTATCAATCAATCACTTGACCAAATAATCGACAATGACTATAAATCAAAGCAATCATATATATCTACACTTTTACATTCTTTATTCATATCAAAACTCTAGAAAGATAAAAAGATATGATTATAAAGATACAATATTTTTAAGCATAGATGTCTAAAATAAGACTAAATCTCAGATTTGTTTTAACTTTTAACACATACTCAATTGAATAAAAGGAGTCGTATCTTATTAGTTACTCAACCAAACTATATTCTAGTGCAACGCAATGAAAATCTGGTATGCTAGCTCATCCTAACACGTTGACTCGTACTCCATATGTGTTAATCGTAGTTGTTAAAGTAGCAAAGCAGTCTCCTTACCCTCTGTACACTTTCAGATATGTGTATAACTGTCTACATTATACATTTCATATACCCCGCTCTGACAAAATTGGATGTTGTTGTTGTTATAGTATAGGTTGTTTACAAAATAAACGGTCGCGTTATGATCATTTTGCATGACATGAATCTCTCATCAATATCAGCTCTATGTATCACATAAATATACATTTGGTTAACAAGATTGGAATCGAAATGTTGCCTTAAAGGCTAAACTAGAGTATCCCTTTAGCTGAAAGTAAATAATCTACATATTTGACAAACAAAAAAAAGCTCCTTAAAGCATCGATATTCTCATTTCCCATTCACAAAGAGATGTCTAAATTTGTGTCACAATTATACAAATTCATCTGTGGTTAAGTTAATTGAAATTACTCGATATATATAGCCACACAGGTTGTAATGAGTCATTATTTTGTACGTAATGGGTCATAATGGGTCTAAATTATGACTCATGATGCAATTGAGATGTCTAAATTTGTGTCACAATATTTTGTACACTCGTATCCACACCGGCATTAATGAGCATGTTCCTCCAATTTCAAATGTTCCAAATAGCAGTTTGGAAACCTCATGTAAGAGTTTAGCAATATTCTGACATCCGCGGGAGTCGAGATTCCACCAACTCTAAATCTTTCTTCACACATAAATTACACGAGGATAGTTGATGAAACAATGATCCACATTCTCCATAGCCGACTCACAAAAGGGACACTCAAGAGAGGAGATATTTATACCATGCAAATAGATATTAGAACGAGTGGAGATATTAGAACGAGTGGGGAGTTGATGTGTCGTTTAGTACTGGTAAATATTTATCAAGTTTTAATATTTATATTTTGCCGATTTTACCTATAACAAACACAAACGGGTAGTTACTCGGTCGTGGTAGGTTAGTTGGTAAGTAGGGTGTCGATCACTAAGAGTGGATGTCTAATATACTAATTCTAAAGGTATTCTACGAAATTAACCTAAACTAACGAAAAGGGGTTTCAGCCTGAGAGACTGACACGAGTTTGGTTTTATAATAAACTAATTAAAGTAAAACAAACAATAAAAGTAAGAAGACACCAAAGATAAGAAGAACCTATTAGCCAATGTTTATTCATATAAGATGTTTGATAAGTCTAAGACCTGTAGCGCCGGTAATCACAACTGTGCGTATCTCATTCATGGGAATAGGTACCCCTAGACTCCTAGATCTACTTTTAAGTTATACACTGATCTAATCCTATCATGATTAGTCCAGATCCGCATAAAGTTCACCTTAATGATTATCAGTTTATTAATTAACCTCATAGGGCTTACATTAAGATGAAAAACAGTATTAATGAAGTAATAAATGTAATCAAAACACAAGCCTGAGCTGCCTGTCGAATTAGTAAATATCAAAACATCAAATAATCATAAACTTGGCTAACACATAAGGGTGTTAGCCCATAATCTCAGTAGCAAAGTACATGAACATAATCACAAATCAAAAAGTAAAACACACAGTAGATACGATACGCTAACCTAACGATTAAGTGATGTAACAAGGATTAGAGATGTTCTTCAAGGATGATTAGGTCTTCAATACTAATCTTCTACTGTTTTGAGGTGCTCTTGATCGGCTGGGAATGACCCTTAGGGTCCCCATGATACCTTAAGTCGTAATTAGTCTTCTATTTATAGTTTCTGAAATCGGGGCCGATACGGTGTATCGAGAGGGTCCGGTACGCCGTATTCATAAGCAAACGTAACCTCCAAGTCTGAACTGAGCCGATATGGCGTATTAGAAATTCAGATACGGAGTATCAGCCAATACGGCGTATCCAAGTACCACATACGCCATATTGGACCTCTGGAATAGGTAGCTCTCCTTTTTCTCTTTTTGTTGCCTCTTAAATCAAGTAAAACGGAGTCCAGATGAAGATTTTATGGCCAAAATACTAAAGCATCTTCAAGTGTCATATATCTTGATTTCTTCATTAAGCTTCGGTGCTTCACTTGATTTCTCGGCTAAAGATTGTATTCAGCGTATTGGATTACCCAATACGGCGTATTCGGGTAACTTCGTGTGGGGTTCAAGATTAATATATTCCAGAATATTCGTACACCACCTTCCTGATACGGCGTATTATAAAGATGAATACAGCGAATTAGGTCTTCTTTATCTTGGAAATATGGTGAAGTCTTTAATTGAGATTGATACAGCGTATGTTGTTGATGTCATATGGCGTATCTGGAGTAAAACAAGTCAGATCTTCTCGTTGACCAAAGTTTTATATACGGCGTATAGGAGAGATCCATACGGCGTACGCTTCAAAGTCAGGCAATCGTCTTCATAATCGTCCAAGTGTTGTTATACGGCGTATTATCTAGAATGATACGGCGTATTCTTCGTCAGTTCAGTGGACTTTTATAACTTGATCCACTTTGCTTCAATTTACGTCCAAAATAGCTAAGTTTCACCAATTGCTTGTAAATAACTGAAATATGAACATTTAAGCAATTAAGTACCAATTCTTATATAAAACAATACAAAAAAAGCAATATACATAGGATAAATGACGCTAATAATACCACTTATTTGATGTCATCAGGAGCCTATTTGAGAAGCTCTCCAAACTCAAACATTGACCTTTAAAGGGACCCACGATCGAGTTCCATTTGTGATGAGCTCTCATAAGATGTTTGCAAAGAGACAAGTTCTTAATGACTTTTGAGAGCTTCTTAACAAGGAAATTACTCAAAATCTCTTAAGCCCAAAACCACCTATTAAGAACATCATATATAAGAGAAATATGGCCAATACGGGATATGAACAAAGAGAACTCGTTGAGGGCTCTCCCTTTGGGGCACACACCAAGACCAACACCCAACCCAATCATTATTCACCAGATGCCATCTGTTACTAATGAGACAATCTTTATCAAACTCGAGGGCATATAAATTAGGAAACATGTCTTTGAGACTATTCGAGTCAAACTAGAAATCGTGCTAGAAACTCGTATTGCAACCATTGCTAATTTTACGAACAAAAGTGCTGCTAAAGTTTTTGTCTAAACTTTTATGTTTGATAGCTTTTATAATATCTATCCATATACCACTAATGCCAAGACCAACAAGCTAAGAGTCGAGGCCTCCGTCATTCCCGGAAAATTCTTTAATTACAATATGCCATAAACCTTGTTCTTCCATAAAAATGCCACTTCCACTTTCCTAAAAGACAGAGGGTTTTTTTTGTAGAAAAGACAACCGACACCCAAACCACTATCCTTAATATCAAGAAGAATGGAATTCTATTTCATCCAACTAATTCCAAGTTGATTATCCTTAAAACCCCAAAAGAAACGACAACTAATAGATTCGAGAAGATCTTTAAATGAGATTTAAAAAGCAAGAGAAAATAAAAGGGGAGACTAGCGAAGATGGATTTAACTAGAGTAAACCCCCCCCCCCCCAATTGACAAAGTTTTGGCTTTCCAATACTAAAGCCTATCTTGAAATCGATTAATGAAAACATCCCAACAATCACAAACTCTCAATTTTTTTAACCCACCATGGGACCGTGATACACGGATGGGAAAGTATCGTGAGCACAACTAAGAGAAGACGCAACCAATTGAACGTCTAAATTAGACACCCCGACACCCATAAGCCTACTTTTGGCGAGAATCAGTTTTAATCCTAAACCAAGTTCGAAACATTTTAGAATATGGATAAGGTTGGGGGGAACTAATTCTCGACCATTCGCCAAAAAATAGGGCATCATCCGCTTGTAAGAGGGAAACATTGGTCCTACTTTCTGCAAACCTGAAACAATGGAAGAGTCCTTTATCACAAGTACCATTGATAATATTTTGGAGGGCTTCAACAACTAAAGGAATTAGAATGAAGATAAAGGGTCTACTTGACGGATGCCCCTTTTCCATCTTAAACTCGTTAGACGATGAGCCATTAATCAAACCGAGATAGAGGCAGATGAAAGACAAGTTGCAATCCATCTTCTCTATTTAAGATCGAAACCCATTTGCTTCATTACGTCAAGAGGAAAAGCCCAATTAACATTATCAAAGGCTTTTTCAAAGTTAACGATCGAACCTTGTATACACATCCCATAAAGCTTTAACGAAATTAAAATAAAACCCATCAGGGCCCAGGCCATCGAACGGGCTTAGTCTCAGACGACACCCTTGACCTCATCCAAAGAGAAACTAGAATCCAAGAAAATAGCATTCGAGGAAGATAACTTACGGAACAAAGGGCTATGGAAAGTGGGTTGACATGGTCTCTTTCCTTGAAACTAGAAGAAAAATGAGCAACAGTCGCGCCTTTGATAGCAACAGGGGAATCAATCTAGTTGCATTCATTAATAGAGAAGTTAGCATATCGATTCTCGGCAACCCACCTCAACGACAATTTTGTTTTAAAACATCCCTATGGCAGGAATGTAAATCAAAATGAATGCACGAGCCCATGAGTTACTGTGAGATGGAAAGATATACACAAGATTGTACATATAACAACGACGCATGCGATTTATAATTTATAAGGTAAACAACTTAGATCAAACTCAATACAACATTAAACGATTCATATTGCAAATACAAACATAATCCTGATATAATTACCAATGCAATAAATATAAGGGTTGGTTAGTAATTTTGCTTAATGTTCAAGGGCAGATATAAAAAGCTAAAANAAAAAAAAATAGTCACGAACTTAGTCATGTTTTTACACCTCTCTACCATTGAACTTCATTAGCCATTTTGTTATACCTTGCTTTGTTTAATATTTAACTTATCTATAAACATATAAGATTGAGTCCTAAAATTTAAGGGGAGTATTAATGACACCAATTTTTTGAGGAGCATTGATGACATAGTTTTTAGAAGTGAAAAATGTAGCCATGCGAGAATCAAGATTAATGTCACGTCCATGTCAAGCGTCCATGTTTATGAGGGTCATGTGAAGTGTTCATGTATTCATTGAGGCACTTATGATTGTAGAGGTTACATGGAATAAGGCATTTGGAGAGTCTATTTTAATTATTAGAGTATGCATTACTTTGTTTATGTATTCATTGAGGCACTTATGATTGTAGAGGTTACATGGAATAAGGCATTTGGAAAGTCTATTTTAATTATCAGAGTATGCATTACTTGATCTTTAATAGGAAAATTAATTGGGTAACTCTTTCAACTACTTTTGAGTATAAATAGCACAATTTAGCAACACACAACAAATTATTCCACTGCACATCCACCGGAACCGACCAACATCAACTGTTTCCGCCGCCGACACCACGTTCAACCAAACTCATTTTAGTCATCGTGGCGTGCATGAGTCGTTGATGAAGAAGGTTATTGAAAAATGGTTGTGATGTATATTTATTTATTTGAATTGTTTCTTTTGGTAATGTGATATGATACTAAGTTTAGTTTTGGTTGTTGTCATGTCTAATGAGCAGCTCCAAAATGATTAATAACGTTGGCAAACATGCTGGCATATTGGTATTTGTTTGTGATTGTATTGTTAATGATTGATTGTTAGTAATCTTATATGTGTTGTTTTTGCATGATAGGTTTGGGCAAGAAGATGGTATAGGAGATGATATCTTCACCAACAACCGTATGTCTTATTTTTCCCTTTTACAAAATATATTTATACACGTAAAATGTATTTGATTTTATTTGACCCCTCATGCATGAGGAGTGGGTGGCCAACTTAAATTCATTCATTTCGTTTTCTTAAAAAAAGTATTCGTGGGGGATAAAGTTAAGTTCTATTGTTATATGTATTATCGATTTTCCAAATGTCAGGGAATGGATGAAGGAAAAAAAAAGAATTAGAATAAAAAGAAGAGGAAGAAAGCAAAACAACTAACTCAACTCGAGTTGCAACAACAAAAATATGACGAAGAGAAACTTAAAGTCCACTTGGAGAAAGAAGAAAAGATTAAACAAGAGACCGATCACTACCGAGAAACAATTATGTTCATGCAAAGCTTTCCTCACAAGAAAGATGCCAACAACAATCGTCTTCGAGCTTAGGAGTGTCGAAATCATGCTCAACCAATGGAATGCAAAGATATTCATCGAGGCAAACTCGGTTGGCTGTTCGGTCCTTTAGGTTTCGGTTGTCTACAATATATGAAGCTGAATCATCCTCTAATCAGTCTCATTATCATAAATTTTATTGATGATTCCATTGCGACACTCAATAGTTGGATGGATTTGAATGTTAATATTTTGTTTGCGTTTAATCTTTTTGACTCTTTGATATCCATATATGTATATACTGAATTGTTGGAGGATTAATTAACCTGAGCTTTAATTTTGTAATCTCATGATGTGAAAGTTATATTTTTTAACCTTTTTATCATCATGATCATGCTAAAATATAAAATTCAAACTCTATTAAATAAAAAAGTATGAATGAATGTTCGTCATATAATAAACTTCCACGTTATAAGCATATACGCCATGTCATTGTTAGGCAATAATTTTTTACACTCAATCACTTTTTCAAGAAAATTAAAAAGTCGAACAAAAAAATAGTTTTGTTATTTGTTTTTGGAATCATTAAAGGACAATGTCATTTGTCTTTATACTGATTTGGAGGGTATTTGGAGGGTGCTTTTAAAGTGATTTTAACAACTAAGAGAAACTTCTAATACAATGAATCATAACCATACAATAAAGTATGAACGAAGAATAGCAATCATCTTTGCAATTAAGCTACTCTCAATTTATTGATCAATTACTTGCGAAGTGCAAGTGTGTTTATTGGGAGGCATACGAAGTGTTCACGTATTCATTGAGGCACTTATTGATTGTAGATGTTACATGAAAGAAGAATAGCAATCATCTTTGCATTTAAGCTACTCTCAATATATCGATCAATTACTTTTACTTTCAAAAGTGGTATAAGATGATATGGTAGATAACGAAAACCTTCCTGATGGGGGTGTTGAGTTGAACCATGTAATTTCATGATATAGCAATCATCTTTGCCAAGGAATCACAGGTTTAGAGCCAATAAGATTGAGTCCATAAATTTAATGTGGAGTAATCAAGATACTCAAAATAGAGTCCCGTTGCATAGAGTACAAGATAGCTAATGCTCGGAATTCAATGCAGCCTCATAATAACTATACAATAATGAAAGGAGATTAAGTGCAAGGGTTGCCCGAATTGATCACATGACATTTAGTATAGAATTAAAAGTCGGTTAGATGAAGTGCAAGCGTTGCAAAAGGTTGCAAGAATAATTAATGTTTAACCTAATTTATGCCTATATAAACCGGCTAAAATCACATTTAGTATGTACATTTGAAGATGATTCACACATCTTTTAGATCTTTGATTGTTGGTAGCGGTATGTAAATTCTCTTTTGCAACATTTTGGAGATGATTCACACATCTTTTAGATCATTGTAATTAATTCGGTATTCTTTTTTTCTTAATTTAGCTATCATACGCAGGTACCATGAAAATCACACAAGATAATGCACGCTCAGATAAATGGAACCAAAGACTGGGATACCAACTATTTTCTTTGTTTCTTACATATTTAGGTGATTGTTATAGATAAGCATATATATAGATATATGTATTATGTTAATGCATTTTCATATACAAGTAATTTATGTGCGTTTTATATTGATGCTCACATGTGCGAATTGATTCAAGAAAATGTGCACGAGCATGTATGTAAAGCAACATTTAAATGGTTAAATATTACTTTTTAGCATGATTAATTTATGTAAGTAGTTGCTTTCGAATGCTCTTTCAGAAATATTAGAATGAATTTATCGAGTGCAATTGAATTATTAATGAAAAGAAGACGGTCCGCGTATCGCAAAGTGTTTTCTTTTTCTATATGTAGAATCATTAGTGAGAAGCCAATATTTACGCCCATTAAATGAGTTTGCCCTAATAGCAAAATACGACATATTAAAAATATCACATTGAGTAATGAATAGAAAGGAAAAAATACATAATTTTGACTTAAAGCCGTTTGTAAATTATAATATCAAATAAAAAAGTTGAGTTTTAAATATAAGCAAAAGTTCAAACTTTTATCGAAAAACAAAACCGGTGCATTTAATGTGAAATATATACAACATCGAAATAGAAGTGCGAGGCTAGCCGGAATTGATCACATGATATTTAGTAATTAGTATAGGAATTAAAAGTCGGTTATGGATTGAGATGAAGTTGAAAAGGTTGCAAGAATAATTGATGATTTAACCTAATGCAATATATATAGATATATGTATTATGTTAATGCATTTTCATATACAAGTAATTTATGTGTGTTTTCTATTGATGTAGCTCACATGTGCGAATTGATTCAAGAAAATGTGCACGCGCATATATGTAAAGCAACATTTAAATGGTTAAATGATACTTTTTAGCGTGATTAGTTTATGTAAGCATGCAACTTGAATAATGAATATAAAAGAAAAAGTACATAATTTTTGCTCGAACCCAATTGTAAATTAAAAAAAAAAATTAAGTTTAAGACATAATAGTGGTTTTAGGAATTATTAATAGTGTGTTAATTAATATACCTTTGGTTAGCTATTTAGAATTGAGTTTATTGATAAAATTTATTAATATTAGTTAGACTTCAATGTTAATTTTCAATGAAATTATTTGTACAATAAAATGAGATGAATCTAACTTTAGTTTTTAATCATAAACTTTATAAATAAATACTAATATGTTGTAAAAGATTAAATATAAAAATCACCAAACAACTAATGGCATACTTACAAGTTACAACAGATGTAATACAATCGCAACTTACGAACCTAATAACAAAAATAATTAATGCAAATTACACTATAATAAATAAGAAAAAGCCAGTGTGCTTCGTATTACCATGCAAAAATCATATAATGCAAAATTATTGTTGGGTTACGTAATAGGCCAAAACAATCAAAGGAAATTACATCAAGCGTATGGCAATTTAATAACGACAACCCCATTTATAAAATATAAAGACCGAAAACCAAAAAAATATAAACCATTTTTATATTTTTAAACAACAAACTAAAAACGTTTCATACAACATACTAAACTAAAAATACAAATGCACTCGACAATACACAAAAACAATACGCATGATTAACAATTAGATTAAAAGCCTGTGCGTAGCACGGGTTCTGCATGCCTCGTACCAATTAGTTTAGTAATTAGTACTGTTCATCTACAGTAACACTTACTTAGTACTGTAATTGTTATAAATAAATGTTTTTTTTTCTTTCTTTCTTGTGAAAAAAATCACATTCACATGCATCATATAAGACAAACAACAATATTATCAAACCACATGTACTACTACTATTAAATTAAAATGTTTATAAAGTTTAAAATTGCAAAAGGCGTTGGACTTCAATTCTCTTCGTTGACCCACTACACTACCCCCGGTTTCATGCACTATGATTCCTAATGTCACCTTCCTACCCTTCAAACCGTACCACAAACAGTAACCATTTTGGACTTTCACAATCGACACAATTTATTATCTCTATACAATGTCTTATATATGATTAAAAAAAAAAAAAAAAATTGTAAAATGTATGTCTAAATTCATGACTAAATATGCATGTTATCATTTTATCACAAATCAATAAAGCGCTGACAAAAGGTTTAGCCAATTAGACATTTATGTATTTCAACCATTTCAAATAAAAAAACGTGAACCTCAATTGATAACAGAGGAGGACACTTTGCTAGAAAAAAAGTCATGTTTTCCCGACAAGATTTGTCGCTCACGTTCTGATGAAGTTGGTCATTGATTCAGTCTAAACATTATCTTTCATATATTATCTTTTGTAGTTTCGAGAAGGAGTGTGACTTTACGCGGTACTGGTTATCAACATTTTTTTACAAAATATTTATAGACATGTTGTCATCCTAGTCGCTTGTAATCACCAAAATTTGTTAAATCATGATTGATTTTAATACGAAATACTAATACAGAGTAGCTAATTAGATTAACTTGATAGACAAATCAAATTAATGATTGTTTTATTTATTCAAAAAGTATTTGAAAATAATAATAATAAAACAAAAGAAATTGCAGTATGTACACATCACACATAAAACAATAAAGGCACTATTGTAATGTGTGAGTCACTGAGCTGAAATATTAGTGGCCACTTTGTTCCACCCATGTATAGCATATTTTCTGCACCCTGCCACTAATATATTTATTTATTTATAGAAATAAAATGAACATTGGGAATGCAATAGGTTTACATGAAAATTAGTCACTATTTTTTTTTTTTGAAAGGCAGCAATATATAAAAAAGAACACAAAAAACGATACAAACAAACGGCATTCCTACTCTCTAAACAAGAAGATTAAAGAGAAAGGAACCCGAACAAAGAAAACGAAATACAAAAATAACCAAACCAAACAACCTATAGCTGAACACAAATATAAAAAAGCAACAAGGGACCACAAAAACTACAAACCATGAAAGCAAAATAAACCGATACCACACCTTATACAAAGTCATACGACAAAGTAAAAAAGAGGCATGGACCACTTGCATGAAAGCCATAGATGAGCAGAAGGGGACCGCAAAAAACTGGATACTATTGCCACAACATTGAAACTTCTGTCTTCACACCTTGAAACAAACGAACTGAAGCAACTAAATTATTTTGTAATACGACATCTCAGAGGGTCAAATAGCCATAATTGCCAATCCATCTCGATTTTCTTATTTGATCTTCTCGTAATCCACTCATAACTCTTAAGTTGGATTTCTTGAACAATTTTATTAGTGCTCGAAACTTTCCCTTTAAAAACACGAGTATTCCTTTCTTTCCAAATGTAGTATCCAGAAGTCCAAATAACCGCTTGCCACATTCGATAAGAATGGTTAGGGATATCGACATTCCCATTGAAAATGAATAATTCACCAATGGAGAAAGCGTTAATATTCCCGACCTTCCACCATTTAAAGATCTTTTCCCATATACTCATTGCCAAATTACATAGAACCAAGCAATGAGAACATGATTCGACCATGCTATCACAACACGGGCATAATAACGTATCCAAATCTATGCCTCTTTTATCAAGTTCTTCACGCACAGGAATTCTACCCTTCAAAGCTCTCCAAACAAATATATTTACCTTCTTAGGCACCAACTTGTTCCATAGAGTTTCTTGACTACCACTTTCCAATCTCAAAATCTTGTCTTCTACCAATCTTGATAATTCTTTGACCGTGAATTCCCCTCCCTCATGTAGCGTCCATCTCCATCGATCCCTACAATCATAAGAAATAACAACACTTTGCAAGGTATTTATCAGCTCATCAAAATCCTTACACACTCTACCTCTAAGACTTCTAACCCACTCCCATTCCCAAACCCATTCATTGTTCACCCATCTCCCCTTATCAATCACCCTACCCTCCTTCCTTCTATCTAAATGATACAACCTAGGGAACCTATCACATAATCTTAAATTGCCAAGCCACTTATCTACCCAAAAACCAACATCTCTACCGTTCCCCACCGCACCTTCAAACGATGAAGTAAACTCTATACCTAAACCCTCTATCTCCCCCCCTACCTTAACGATATCACGCCACACCCCACTACCATTCAACCCCTCCCCTACTACCGCTCTAACATCACCTAACCCCCCACTTAATACGTATGTATAACTACCGCTTAATACGTATGTAAATTACTATTAGAATTGATTGGGGTTGGGTTAATTAGAGTTTATAGTTAGAATAATATTAAATCAATAAATAATAAATAAAATAATTANCCCCCCACTAGTACCATATATACTTTTTATGACTCTAACCCACAACGCCCTTCCTTCCTTCTTGAATCTCCACCACCATTTCCCTAAAAGCGCCCAATTTTTTGCCCGTAACGACCCAATGTTTAACCCCCCCTCCCTATGTGAGGCTAGCAACGTGTCCCATTTAACCCAAGATATTTTTTTACACTCACCCGTCCCCCCCCAAAAAAAATTTTTACGAATACTTTCAAGCTGTTTTATCACACTCGAAGGCACACGGAACATCGAAAAATAATACAAAGGTAAGCTACCTAGAACCGATTTAACCAAAGTTAGACGACCCCCGAACGACATTGATTTTGCTTTCCACTCAGCTAACCTTTTTTTGAACTTATCTATAACGGGTCTCCAAGCAACAGTCCGCCTCATATTCTCCCCGATCGGCAAACCCAAATAAGTGAAAGGAAATTCCCCGATACCGCATCTCATCCATCTTGACATTTCCCCAACTTCCACATCAGTGACCCCTATTCCGTATAACTTACTTTTGTTGAAATTAATCCGCAGTCCAGACACTTCTTCAAAGCATTTGAGGATGCACATTAAAGACCTTGCGTTCTCTTTGTTCCACTCACCGATGAAAATAGTGTCATCCGCATATTGAAGATGAGACACCACCTGTCTATTACTCCCGATATTAACGCCCCTAAAAATTCCTTTTTCAACCGCTTCATTAACAATCGCATTTAATCCTTCCGCCGCCAAAATGAAAAGGAAAGGCGAAAGAGGATCACCTTGTCTAACACCCCTTTCCAATCTAAACTCTTCCGTTGGCGACCCATATTGACATCGTTGCTGAAGCTAAGCAACTCTCCACCTATTTACGCCACTTTTCTCCAAAACCCATTTTCTTCATCATGTCTAATAAAAATCTCCAGTTGATACTATCGTATGCTTTCTCGAAGTCCACTTTGAAAATTAAGCCTTTTTGTCTATTTTTCTTCAAGTATTCTATGGATTCATTCGCGATTAATACATCATCAAGAATGAATCTGCCTTTAATGAATGCATTTTGAACATCGCCCACTACTTTACCCGTCACTTTCTTAATTCTCTCGGCTAGCATTTTAGCGATTATCTTGTAATAACAGCCAATAAGACTAATAGGACGAAAATCTCCTAGCCCGATAGGATCTGCAACTTTAGGAACGAGAGTCACGAACGTTGCATTGCATCCTCTCGAAATCTCTGATTTATTCCAAAACCAATTGACGGCATTTATCAACTCCGACTTTAGAATCTCCCAAAACTTCCTAATGATTGTATGTGTGATAGCATCTACTATACCAGGGATATCAATGAATCCGATTATTGCAATTGCTCAGGATACCCTTTTTTAGTTTCTAGGGTCTATTTCTTAGTTCAAGATCCCTCTTATTAACTGGAATCAAAGAATTAGTAGATCTGTTCCGCCCAAAATGGTAATGGGTTTGGGTTATGAACTTATAATCTATAATCTGATGATCGAGTCGATTCTATGATAAGTTCATTTCATATCAGACCAGACCGGAAGTTATATACATTCTCATTGTGAGAAGGGGTATCTAAATAGATACTATGTTTACATATGGATCCCTACGTCGTTACATTCCATTTAAGGCGTAATCGGACCTGCCTTTTACATATCTCTCGTTATTTAGTACAAATATGTCTTTTGTCCTCCAGTTTACAGTACAACATAGTTTTTTTTATCAGAGTCTGTTCCGTACTTTTTGGCAATTTAATATTTTTGACTGATTAAACTTTATATTTTTTTATTCCATAATTTCAGTTTTTTTTTTTTTTTTTTTCTTCGAGAGGTAATTATTTGGGACAAACGGAGTATTCAATTTAGCACCTCGTATCAAAGGTGTGTCGTCTTACTTGTCGATGATCGTCCACACTTTTGTACAGTATGCCTCATTTTCGTGTTTTGTGTGTGAATAGATAAAGGGTGTTGTGACTGTTTATTTGATTGGAACTTGAGATGTATGGTATTTTGTGAGTCGAGGGATAAATAATATGAAAAACGACATTATATTTAGCTTAAGATAAACGCATATTTTGGCTCTAGCTTTTACGTGTAGCTGCCAGTGAATTCGCAAATGAATTGTCTTGTACTCTTATATAGTTATGCTAACAAAAACCGATAAATCGTCCCTCAATATCAATTTACAAGCAAATTAGTATACAAAAAAATACTTCAAATCCGTATCAAAATTTTATAATTTCTGTTTATCGTACAAACTTGTTTTGGTTCCATCGCAACGCGCAGGCAATTAAACGTTTTTGTGTATCATTTCATAAACATTTTATAAAGTAAGAAGTTAAATCAAAATTATTTTTATATAACACTTAAAATTATGAGAAAATTACTGATATGAACCCTTAATAAAGGTATATTACAAAACCGAACCCCACATGCGTATGTTACGAAAATGGTCTTCAGCGCGTAGACCAAGCGAGCTTTCATTAGATTGATGACACGTTGCTCATCAAAAACTCAGGAGGCAACATATATCAGTTTCGCACGCATCCAATCACTTAGCGTGCATCATGTCCAGGCCCTCCATCACCATGTGCGCCCTTCCTCATGCAACACGTAAAAATGGTGGGAGTGCTGGGGTTTTCTTGTGTGTATTTGTGGCGGTGGTTTGCAAGTGGAGGTTGATCGGAACATGTCTTGTCACAGTGGTGTTGTAGTAGTTGTGAGATCGGAATATGAGATGAGTTCCATTGGTTTTGATTTTTGAAGATGGTATGAATATTGCTAGATCAAGATGACATATAACACAAGGTGCCCAACTTTGAATGTTTAAGATGGCATGCACGCAAAACGAGGCACATCATCTATACTATTATATAAAGCATTTAAGTTGTGGGGTCCATAAAAATTAAGATAACGAGGTGCAATCATAGAGTGACATGTGTCACTTCTCAACCAAATAATCATCTTTATTTTGAAATTGAAATATCTTTTTATCTATTATTATTTTTATGATCTAATTTCACAATATATATATATTTTTTTAAATTTTTTGCTATTTAATTCAATATCTATTTTGATATATTTTTATGAACTTGGATTTTAGATTTTTAGTAGGTTTATTTTATTTTGATTCAAATTTTTTACAACTTTAACCTTAATTTGAATTAATACAAATTTGATTTGTCAAAATTATATACTTTTGGAGGGAGTGTTGGACGGGTAAGAAAGTATGAGGGTCTCTGTATATACGAGAATAATGATGTCAATATGGTGTTGCGAAAAAGCTATGGGAAACACAAACAAACACATACAATGAACATATACATTCGGAGTGTTGTGAAACGAATTCACTAAGCGGGTAGAGAATTGCGAGAAAAGTTGGGTTAGCAATTCGTTCATTATATTTATAATATAACTATGTTTATTATCGCCGCTATGCGCGGTATCCAACTAGTTTTTTTAATTAATAAATCATATGTATAGACCATCTATAAACTACCACAAATGCATGTTCGGTCTACTTTAATAAATACAATACTTTTTGTCCAATTTGGTAAACTAGGTATTAAATCATGGTCGGTATTGGTAATTTGTTTTTTAAAAATTAAATGGTAAATTGCAAATTTGGTCCTTAATGTTTCATGCAAAAGCAAGTATTACACCGAGACGAATCTTGTAGGACAAAAAAACAAAAAAAAANAACCAATCTTGAATCAAGTTTTAGCAATTGAAAGAAGTTGGAAGCATGAAAAGTTTCAAGAAAGTCTGCTTCACGACGAGCTTCTTAATTTAATTTGAGCCATTGAGTTAAATCTTGATGAGTGGTGAAAAGCATATAACGATACCATATTTCATACATTTTCTTGATGAACAATCATTGGCATCTTTACAAGCATTTGAAAAACACAAAGATCAGAGCTTTATTGGGTGATCAATGGTTAAGAGAACACCAAGACTACATTGAATACTATTCGAAAATGTTTATACGGGAAAGTTGGGGAAAACTTCCATTGCATTTAAGCCGAGAGGTCTGATTTTATTTTCCGGTGGCCGTGCCACCGCACGTGACCTTGTTAAAAAGTGGTAGAAAGCTCTCAATGAAGCCTTTGATAACATATATAAGAAGCAATCCACTTGGATTCTAATTGATTAAGATTTAAGGGAGAAGACATGTCAGCAGATCATTCAAGCAATCATTCCTATTTACGGAAGCTATATGCAGAATTATAGGCCACTAGTTGAACAAGATTCAAGTGCTAGCAAGTATCCAAAGTTCACCGGTCAATCATTGGAGAAAATGCTTACTTCTCTTTTTGTACCAATACCCGTGAGACATGACACTTTTAAAGTCCGACAAAACAGTAATAAATTCAGTAACGGTGTAGAAGATCAGTACTCTTCTCCTACGCCTACCCTTGCATCAGCATGAAAACCGTTCTTTTGTACATATTGAGGAACTCAAAGTTACATCATAAGTATTTATTGTTTTTTGAGTCGATAATTATTGGTTTTATTTAATAGGGTAGCAGCAAGTATTCGACGAACAGCTTTGGCACTATAATTTTCATAGTACCGTTATATCTTGAAATAGATGTATATTTTATGTTTTTTGGTGTTAATCTTTGAAAAATATGAGTAGTGTTCATGATGTTATTGAGTGGTGGTGGTGGTGGTAGAGGTTGTGTGGTGGTAGAGGGTGGTGGCGGTGGTGGTTGTGAAATAAAGAGACAAAACTTAAATTGCAAAAATTTGTCCCTAAAGCAATAGTGAAATACAAGTACATATGCGTTGATTAACAAACACGAGGACATATTAACCATGAACAATGAAATGACGAAGCTACCCTCATGGACAAGACAACTTAACGAGAAAAATAATGAAAGTTAGTAAACAGTGCCTCTAAGTGGTTTAGTGTTTTTTTTTCAACAAAATCCGTCTCAAAGTAATCCTTGCGTTTTCGTGACCAAATTTGCAATTTAAAAATTAAAATAAGTAAATAGAGTGTTGATACTCACACCATAACTTTTTATACTTTCACCACAATCCGTGCATTACAGTATTATACAATATGTTGTACAGCTTGTACAAAGTGGTGTAACTATCAAATAAAATGGTATGAGTATCAAATAAAATGGCGTGAGTATCAACACGTGGTACTTATCACCAAAATGACATTGGGCCCGGTCATTATTCTCATCTCTTGCTACTGAATTTAGTGAACCAATCTGGTACTCTCTCATCTCCCTCATTTTTATTTATATCTCTATTCATTAAAAAGTTATGATCCAATCATTCACTTGGTTGATTCTTACTTATCATATATGTGATTTATTTCTACTATATATAAAATGCTATTGGGTCACTAAAATTATATCATAAGAATTGGTAACAATATGTCCAAGTTACTAGGGAGGACGAGTCTTTGACTTAGATGTACGCGGCCTAACCGAGACAAAATAGCTACACAACATCATGGTTGCAAAAAATATTATATTATAGGACTTGATGTGATTTTAAAATTTTTATAAATCGAACATGGACTAGGTGCAAGGAGTACTGGTTTCTTTACTTTACAAAGTGATAGGTTTTTGTGCTTGGCTTAGAGGGTATTTGGGATTGATTATATATTCTGGATATTGGATCATTTTTGAGCTGATAAGTGGTTTGAAGTGTTTGGGTCATCCAAACTGCTTCTTAATCTCACCCCAAAATAAGCAGTTCTTAGTAAGTAGGTCGTGACATAGTTATTTCGAAGTGCTTATATGAGATGAAACTAAATTTACCTTTTTTATCGTTATATTTAACCTAAAACTCATTATAAATGAAAAGTTCTAATTATTTTTGGGGTCTTATTGCATCTTGTTACAAAATCTGAATTGCTTATTTTAAAGTTGCTTATACGCAGAGAAATTAAGCAATCCAAAACACCCTCTTAGACATTAATATACTTGGGACTCGGTGTTTTTTAATTAGATTTGTGACTTGTGACATATCATGATGTATTTATGTTCTGTCTGTAGAGTCATAAACAATTTTTGAAGAGCAGTTTCTGTGATGGATCAAGAAACGCGCCCACCTCATGTATTGATATTTCCTCTGCCACTGCAAGGCCCTGTGAATTCCATGTTCAAGTTAGCCGAGCTTTTGTGCCTCTCGGGTCTCCATGTCACCTTCCTTGTGACTGACAATATCCACACCAGACTCCTCAAGTACTCAAATATACAGTCCCGTTTTGATAATTACCCTGGTTTCCGCTTAGAATCCATATCCGATGGTCTACCCGAAGACCATCCTCGCTCTGGGAGTGGGCTAATGGAAATGTTTGATTCGTTAAAAACTAAAAACAAGATCCTACTTAAACAACTTTTGACTTCTGGCAAACTGAATTCCGATTCACGCAGGCCGGTTACTTGTATAATTGCAGATGGGATCATGGGGTATACTTTTGATGTAGCTAATGAGGTTGGTTTGCCCATTATATATGTCCGTACGATCAGTGCTTGTTGCCTTTGGGTTTTCTTCTGTCTTCCTAAGCTCATTGAATCTGGTGAACTCCCATTTGCAGGTGTGTTATCTACTTGTTTCTTATATGTTTAAAATATTACGTAACTTTAGTAACTTATGAACATGTAGTTTTGTAACAGAATTATGAATGTTGTTTAAGCATCCGAGACTATCAATATAATGATCAGATTCAGTTGGTTTAATTATAAGAATGGATTAGAAGTGAAATCAGAAAATTAAAGGTTTTGTAACCAAGAGCAACCGCAGCTTTTAAAGATATTGATTTGAAAAAGTTTTTTTTGGGTAAAGGGGACACTACCCCGGTAAATTATTGATTTGAAAAAGTTATTCTCTATGAAAAAGAACTATGACTTATTTTGACAATGGTACGAGGGTTGGTATTTAGTTTGACTTTTTCGTTTATTCGATTTTATTGTAGGGGACGACTTGGACACGCCAATAAAGAGCATACCAGGAATGGAAGGATTCTTCAGGCGCCGTGACCTTCCAGCGTTCTGTCGTTCTGGGAACTTGTCTGACCCGAGCTTACAGCTCTATCTCCCTGAAAGTACAGAAAACCCACGAGCTCATGGGCTTATACTTAACACATTTGATGATTTGGAGGGTCCAATGCTTTCCCAAATACGCACTTACTGTCCTAATTTATACACTATTGGCCCATTACACTCGCATCTCAAGTACAAGCTAGAGGGTGAATCATCCTCGTCACTCGCTTCTTCAAACAGTCTATGGAAAGAAGATATGAGTTGTATCACATGGCTGGACTCACAACCGCCAAAATCCGTAATCTATGTTAGCTTTGGAAGTCTTGCTGTGATGACAAAGGAGCAATACATGGAGTTCTGGTATGGGTTGGTGAACAGCGGATCTCGTTTCTTGTGGGTCATAAGGCCAGACTCGATTACCAGTGATTCAGCTGAGATCCCACCTGAACTGTCTAAAGGCACGGAGGAGAGGGGCTACATCATAGGGTGGGCCCCACAAGAAGAGGTCTTGGCCCACAGTGCTGTGGGTGGGTTTTTGACACACAGTGGGTGGAACTCGACCTTAGAAAGTGTGATTGAAGGTGTACCTATGATATGTTGGCCTTATTTTTTGGACCAGCAAGTGAATAGTAGGTTTGTGGGGGAAGTGTGGAAGCTGGGTTTGGACATGAAGGATACTTGTGACAGAGTGGTTATAGAGAAGACGGTGAGAGAACTAATGGAGGATAGGAAAGATGAGTTTCAGAAGTCAGCAGATCAGATGGCGAAATTTGCAAAACAGTGCTTGATGGAAGGTGGATCGTCTTATTGTAATTTAGAGCGTCTGATTAGTGACATTAAAGCTATGTAAATATTGCATCAAGGTACACACTTTGGTCTCACCTTGAAACTTGTAAGTGACATAAACTTTCAATCTTTATTTGAGTTTTGTAACTGAATTTGAAGCACACAATGCACACAGATATATTAGGAATTTAAATATAAATACACTAGAAAGAGAGGATATATAGTCAACTTAGTTCTTGAGGGATTGGTGTGCAGAACCGTTTTTTTAGAGAAAGCTTGACTTTTTCTTGAAGAGATTTAGATCTTTGTCTCATTTCATTACCTTCTCTGTCGACAATTACTCTTTTGATTGATCTTCCAATTTCTTCTCTATCCATTCTGTTATCCAACATAACTCCTATTTTTCAAACATCAGTTACGTATTCGCGTTTATCAATTGATTATAAGAACATGGTGAGCAGATCATAGGAACACCTTCACAAATACTCTCTAATGTAGAGCTCCATCCATCACGAGTCCAAAATGCTCCTATAGCTGGATGAGCTATACTTCTTGTTGAGGAGCCCATTTTACAATACCGCCCTCTTTCACCTACTTTCTCTATGAATCCTTTAGGCAATACCTCAAGAAACGGAACCTGGTCTAACCACCCACAAGAACCGTTGCTTGCTGTTAGCCAACCCCTAAGCCATATTAGTAAACTCAGCTTCTCAACCAGTTGGGCAATACTCCCAAAACTCACATATACTACTGAGCTGTTTGGTTGGACATCTAACTATGATATAGAGCGTTTATCCGGTTCTAGTAAGCTGCTAGACGAGGATGGAAAATACTTAAGAAACGGACCAATTGGGAAAGTTGGGATGCGAAAATCGTGAGATATTGCTAAGAATGCCGGCTCTTCAAGCTCTTTGAAGGTGATCACTATTGTTCCTGTAGCCGCCTTTGTTCCTTTGATCATACTAGATATCAACTCAAGCTTGCTCTCCTTTGACTCACCATTGCAGATCTTTTCTATATCCTTCTTTGTCAGTAGTGCAAGCTCTGGGGCCCACTCTTCTTCTATGGAGGTTTTGAAGTCATCCTTTTCACCAAGACTAGGCAAGGCTGCATAAACAGGGATGCATGACATGCTGCTAGTTCTTAAGACAATCCTTGGACTGTCTGCAACTAATTGAGTGAAGTGCCATACTGCATCTGAGACCTTCTAGCAACTTAGCCAAACAGCCTCTGAATGGGTCAATGCAGCTTTTGTTCATGAAGTTTCGATATTATTACCAGTAAGGAAACTCAGAATCTCATCTTTAGATTTGGGTAAACCATCTGAGATTGATATGAAGGTGAATTGTGGGTAGTTTGATTTGGTGAATTGAATTCAGTGTGAATGATTGTAATCTTGAAACCTTTGGTGTGAAGAATGTTTGCTAACTTAAACATGGGGTCGATGTGGCCTTGAAAGGGTAATGGAAAAAGCACCAGTCGGCGGTTGTTTGGCTTTCCTTCTGTGGACACTTTAGTGTCCTCTCCTTCATGATTATCCATGCAAATCTTGGGTAGCTTTGCCCATGTTTGAGTTACTTATAAACGCACACCGACACATATACGTGTATCGGGAGTCCACCGATGGTCCTAAATATTGATTACATTCAGTGTCATCAAATAGTGTATAAATGGACTAAATACTAATAACCCTTATAAGTTTAATCTTTTGTTGGTCAAATCCTCGTGTCGTTTATATCGAAAATTTGTTGGAAAAACTAGAAATCTGCGAAAATGTAGGAATCCACGGCTCACTTTTTGGTAGATTTGGGGGTCTTAGAGTGATTAAGTTATATATTTTACATATCTGGTTTAATTTCTTGTGAAAATCTTCATTTAAGTAATGTTCCCTTTACTTAAAATGCACCTCGTACAGCAAACTATACATATTCATTGGTCAACTCTTTAGCCAGCTTGAGCTATTAAATGATTTTTACTGAGGTGCAAGAACTATCAATTTTAATAACGGCAGCAATAAAGAACCCAGTTGATACTGCGTGTGAGGACTTGCGCTTTTGTGATTCTGAATGTGGGTTGCTAGGAGTTGGATTCTAAAACAAAGTCAACATTATCATTAATGGAAAAATTGCTAACGAAGAGTGATGTCATGTTAAGTGGTTTCCAAATTTGGGACGGAGGGAGTAACATAAAGCGGTGTTTTAGTGTTTGTGTTGTGACTTTTGAAGATTCTGTTGGTGTTCACTATACAGGACAACCGAGAGACAAGCAGCAATGAATGCTTGATGTTTGTGTTGTGACTTTTGAAGATTCTGTTGGCGTTCACTATACAGGACAACCGAGAGACAAGCAGCAATGAATGCTTGAAATCTGGCAAGTTGAAAGTCCAAATCATCAATGGTGACCTTGGTGACTATTTCTTTCTCCCTTTAAACTTCTCAAACATATAGTTGAAAATATATACCGAATAATAGAAGGCTAAGCAAGTTATGTCTTGATCTATGGGTTAGATCCAAATATTATAAAAAGTATTCCCAAATATCCTCAAGAGTGTAAAACTCATGACACAGTTTAGGATCAAAATTAGGCTCAATAAGATAGAGATGTACATATTTAGCTATTTCTATGTGCCATGAAAAATTATAATAACGTACTTAATCCATTTACCTATCAAGCAGTTTGATTCGCTCATCTCATTATTCAACAATTTCAAGTAGTGTGATTCGATTATCTAAAAGGAAATGGCTATTCAGCTAGTAAAATAAATGCTTTATTCTCAAATGTTCAATAAAGGTTTTTCTCCTTCTAGAGATACAAATTATTACTGGGTTCTTAATATTAAAATGATGAAAGAAATCAACTAGGATCTTCAATGACTGATGAGAGGAGCCACCTTCATCGAGAGAAAGGCTTAATGGAGGATAAGAAGACGAGTTCAGGAAGTTGGGAGATAGCAAAATAGTGCTTGATGGAAGGTGGATCGTCTTATTGTAATTTAGAGTGTCTGATTAATGACATCAAGGCTATGTAAATATTATATAATGGTACACACTTCGGTCTCACGATGAACGTGGTTCCAAGTTAATGCCAGATAAAAAGGATTTCGGTTATAGTTTTCCGTGCGATGGCCCAGAACGAGGCGGTACTTGTGATATTTCGGCTTGGGACACATTTTATTTGGCAGTTTTTTGGATGTTAAATACCATTGGACGGGTTACTTTTTATTGGCATTGGAAGCACATTACATTATGGCAGGGTTATGTTTCACAGTTTAATGGATCTTCCACTTATTTGATGGGCTGATTAAGAGATTATTTATGGTTAAACTCTTCACAACTTATTAATGGATATAAACTTATTAAGTAACATAAAATTTCAATTTTTATTCGAGGTCTGTGACTGAATCTGAAGCACACAATACAGACAGATTTATTAGGAATTTAAATAGAAATACACTAGAAATGGATGATGTAGTCAACTAAGTTCTTGAGGGATTGATGTGCTGAACCGCCTTCTTTAAGAGAAAGATTGACTTTTTCTTGAAGGGATTTAGATCTTTGTCTCATTTCATTACCTTCTTTGTCGACAATCACTCTTTTGATTGATCTTCCAATTTCTTCTCTATCCATTCTGTTATCCAACATAACTCCTATTTTCCAAACATCAGTTACGTACCTCGCGTTTATCGGTTGATCATAAGCACATGGTGAGCAGATCATAGGAACACCTTCACAAATACTCTCTAAAGTCGAGTTCCATCCATTATGAGTCCAAAATGCTCCAATAGCTTGATGAGCCAATACTTCTTGTTGAGGAGCCCACTTCACTATGTACCCTCTTTCACCTACTTCCTCTATGAACCCTTTAGGCAATAGCTCGAGGGGATCAGAGACAGAAACCGAACCAGGTCGAATCACCCACAAGAACCGTTGCTTGCTGTTAGCCAACCCCCAAGCCATATTTGTAAACTCTGCCTCACCCAATTGGGCCATACTTCCAAAGCTCACATATACTACTGAGCTGTTTGGTTGGCCATCTAACCATGATATAGAACGTTTATCTTGTTCTAATAAGCTGCTAGATGAGGCTGGAAAATACTTATGAAATGGACCAATTGGGAAAGTGGGGATGCGGAAATCGTTGGATATAGCTAAAAATGCGGGTTCTTCAAGTTCTTTGAAGGTGTTCAATATGATTCCTGAAGCCGCCTTTGTTCCTTTGATCATATTAGATATCAACTCCAGCTTGCTATCCTCTGACTCACCTTTGTAAATCTTTTCTATATCCTTCTTTGTCATTAGTGCAAGCTCTGGGGCCCGCTCTTGTTCAATGGCGGTTTTAAAGTCATCCTTTTCACCAAGATCAGACAAGGCTGCATAAACAGGAATGCATGACATGCTGCTTGTTCTTAAGGCAATCCTTGGGAGCTTCAGAGTGTCTGCAACTAATTGAGTGAAGTGCCATAATGAATCTGAGATCAAGCATGCCACATGCCCATCTTCTAGCAACTTAGCCAAACAGCCTGTGAACGAGTCAATGCAGCTTTTGTTCATGAAGTTGATGATATGATTACCAGTAAGGAAATCTGGACTCTCATCTTTGGATTTTGGTAAGCCATCAGAGATTGATAAGAAGGTGAATTGTGGGTAGTTTGATTTATTTGGAGAGTTGAATTCAGTGTGAATGATTGTAATCTTGAAGCCTTTAGTGTGAAGAATGTTTGCTAACTGAAGCATGGGGTTGATGTGGCCTTGAAGTGGTATTGGGAAAAGCACCAGTCGGCGGTTGTTTGGTTGTGGTTCTGTGGACACGATGGTGCCCTCTCCTCCATGATTATTCATGGTAGTTTGTAGTAGCTTTGCCCTTGTTTGAGTTACTTATAAGCGGCACATGCACACATGTACGTGTACTGCCAGATTACAATCAGGGGAGTTCACAAGAATTATTTCCAGTGGCCCTAACCATTTATCTACATTCAATATACGTGTACTGCCGTATATGTTGACCAAGCACTTATAACCTTTGAAGATTTAGGTGGCATTTGGTTTGCAAAAAGGACTCCCGTACAATAAGTATGAATAGAAATCTGTATGTGTTTCTTCAGTTACGTTGATTGGTTAAACAGTTGCGTTTGAGTATAGAACATTTGCTAGTAGTAATGGTACCTTAAGCCCCCGCCCCCCCCCCGGGGGGGGGGGGGCTGCTCAAGGGGTAGACCGACCTGCTTGGGGTCGCCATTACAACTAGCCTGACAATGAAAAAGAACACTACGCTAAAGTGGAACCCAAAAAAAAAAAAAAAAGGGAGAAGTGAAAGAAAAAAACTCATCCTCAAATCTTCTTCAAGAAATGAAGGGATTGATTCTATCACGAAAGAGAAAACAATATTCTTTTGTACTTCTCGAGCTAGTCCTATTATTAATCATGAAATGACATGAGAAAAAGGTTTGGGTTTACAAAATTTTGTCTATTAGTAAACATACAACATGTAACACATTTTTTTGAATGAAACATGTAGCACATTGATACCCGTTCCCCATACCCAGAACCCCGTTAACCCGAAAAACGCGATTTATATAAGGGGAGATCACCAAACACGATTAAGTTAGATATTTGGATATTTGTTTAATTTCTCGTAAAAATTCGATTTAGGTGATGGTTCCCTTATTTAAGATGCACATAGTACATCAATCCATACAGATCCTTGTAATAAAATCAATAGTGTTGAGTTGTTGGTGATCCATTGGAAAGGTGCAGGGACCATCAACTAAGAATTAAATGTGTGTTAAAGAGCATGCAGGACACTAGGACGCCATCATTTTCAATAGCAGTGACCATTAAAAATTATCCTTAGTGTGTGGGGACTGGCACTAGCATTATTGTGATTCGAATGTGTGTTGGTACGCAAAATTGCTGACAATCTGTGTCGTCACGTTGGGCTGTTGCCAATGTTACTAACTCGGTTTTTTTACTACTATTAATCTTTTTAACATAACATAATTAGGTGTTTTAGTGTTGTGACGATTGAAGATGCTATCGGGGTTCACCACATTGGACAACGGAGCAACAAACTATCGCCGATGAATGATTGAAATATGGCAAGTTCAAAGTCGAAATCACGGATGATCAACAAACTACATTGTAGCAACAAACATCAACCCTTACCATCATTTCGGTTACCGACTGAGGGGTCTTCTCGGCAAATCGTTTTGCTAACTCCGGGCATTTGCAACCATCTACGAAAGAGGATATTTGCATTATTTCAGGGACCCCAGATATGCGACTAGCTTCGTCTGTCCATCGTTCTTTGAAGTCTGACAAAGCCTCATGGGCTTGCCGAATGATTTTGGTGATTTCCGTAGGTTCTTTGATGCACTTTCTCCTGAGAGCAAATCTTCGCACAAATTGTTCGCTTAAGTCATCCCAACTATCGATACTTCCTCGTGGAAGACGATCGAACCATCCCCTAGCTGCATCATCCAAAGTTTGTTGAAACATCATGCACCATATGGGCATAGGCCAGGCGCCCGATTGAGCTGC
>LBNU01034929.1:54425-86584 GCA_014162995.1 Artemisia annua
CAAAAACTCAAAAAAAATTATTTTGAAAAAGTTTTCTTTAGAATGTTTTATTTTTCGGAAAAAAAGTTTTGTTTAGAATTTTTTTCGGATTTTTTTTTTCGTTGCACTTTTTTTTTGGAATTCTTATATTTTAGAAAAAAATCTAGAAATCTTTTTTTCTACAATTTTTTTTCCGAATTTTCTTTTTAGGAAAAAAAGTTTTTTGAAAAAAAACTTCTTTTTTTTTTAAATTTTTTTTCAGATTTTTTTAAGAAAATTTTATTAGATTTTTTTTTTTTTTTTTTTTTTTTTTTTTCTTTTATTTTTTTTTAGAAATTTTTTTTCTTACAAATAAATTTCGATTTTTTCTTTTGGATCTTTTTTTTTCGAAAATAAAACATGGACCACTTTATATTAGAAAAGTGAAAGAAAATAGAAAAGAAATGGCGAGGGTAATTTGGTCATTTTTTGTTTGATCCGGGACCCAACATCGCAGCAACAAACTCTCAACATCGAGGACACCATTGCACTTTCGAACTTAAGCGACCAAACCTGCAATTTGCCAAGACTTAGGGGACCAAAAAAATGCAACCATTTTTTTTTTAAATTTGCGGTCCTTAAAAAGTTAATTCTAAAAAAGTTTTTCGAATTTTTTTAGAAAATTTTTTATTTAAATTTTTTTTTAGAAAATTCTTTTTAGAATTTTTTCCGAAATCTTTTTCGCATTTTTTTAGAATTTTATTTTAGAAAAAAAAAATCTAGAAAATTTTTTTCTAATTTTTTTTTCCGAATTTTTTTAATAAAAAAATGTTTTTTTGACAAAAAACATTTTTTTCGGATTTTTTAAGAAAAATTTTATTAGAAAAAAAAATTTTAGAATTTTTTTTTTCTTAAAAAAAAAATTTCGAATTATTTTTTTGGAAAAACAAATTTTCAAAAAAAAAGAACATGGACCATTTATATTAGAAAAATGAAAAGAAAATAGAAAAAGAAAATGGAGAGGGTAATTTGGTCATTTTATGTTGATCAGGGACCAAACATGCAGCAAAAACTTCAAAATGAGGACCACCGTTGCACTTTCGAAACCTTAAGGACCAAACCTGCAATTTGGCCAAACCTTAGGGACCAAAAATGCAATTTACTCACAGAAATAAATAGTAAACTGCGTTGTGATTGTTATGGAGATTCTGGAGCCAAACATGCTTTGGTATCAAACGTCCAAGAAGAGACACAATAAGGAATGAGATCATGATTCACTCTCATGCTTGGTTATCTAATAGGAATAGGAAAATCCACCTTGCATGGTTGAATTGGATTGCATATCCTAGATCCGCTTGTAATTCTGTAGCTCCTTGCTATTTCTTTAATACAATTTCGGTGTTAAAATATAAATTAAAAAATATAGCAAAATGCATACATTTAGGTGGTATACCATTTGAGGATCATAACCTTGTGAGCAAAGATCAAGTCATGTCAAATGTTTTTGGCTTTGGAGGCATATTTTGATGGACCCACATTCTTTTTTTTTTTTTTTTTTTTTTTTTTTAAAGAAATGCAACAAATATATTAATGACAAAAGCCACAAATTACTAATGCACTTTTCAATTTGTGCTAATATTTTTCTTGGGTAAAGGGTTTTTTACACTGGTAAATGGTATATAAATAAAAATTAAATGCAGATGATATGGCAAAGCACCAAATCGACTATACAAACACACGCACCAATTGTGCTTCTAACCAAATCAATAGAGTGACAAGCCACTCTAAAGAAAAACCAAGAGCTAGACGTTACAAATGAATAGAACATGACCAACAATAACGTCTAGCTCAAGAACTGCTCTAACGAGCTACATGATTATGCATAAGAGAAGTAGGTAAATCCCACTCGTCCATAACTCTTTCCACACGACTTAACTTCTTGAATCTAACAGAGAGTAGCTTTAACCGTACAGTAGCCATAATTGTGTCAACTAGTTGCTCCAACGAGAGTTTCTCTCTTGCCAAACATAATAAGCCGAAGCAGCCAAAACAAGTCTCGCAACAATGCTATTAATAGAGAGTTTATTAGCAAAAGGAGAAATACCATTTACTATCGAATCCCACAAGTCCGAGACCTGATGGAGACCAGCCTTTACCTTCACACTCGACCACACCTGTGAGGAAAAATGACACTCGAAGAAAAGATGTTCATGAGAGTCTTCCTGTAGATCACACAATGGGCACAACAAAGCTAAAGTATTGGAACCTTGAACATCCCATTGTCGAATCACATCTTGTGTTTTCAACTTTCGTTTAAACACTAACCAAAGGATGAAAGAGTGCCTAGGAATACACTGAGCAAACCATACAAGACTAGCCCACACAACTTCAGGCTCTCTTGTGCTAATATAACTAACATACTTTCAAAATGTCCACTATGACTATTATATTTTTAAACTTTAACTAATATAACTAACCACTTGACATGGTAATTACACAGTTAGTCCCTAATACATAAACAATTCCAGTGTTGGTACTCAATAATAACCCCAGTTAGTCCCAAATACATAAAGAATTGCACCGTTAGTNATAATACGCAATCTTATAATGGATAACATATACAAGTGTGAATATCAAATTTCCAAGCAGGTAGGTTTGGCTCATTTTAGGTCTACATTAAGATAATCTTTTTAAAAGCATTTACATTGCTAACACTGGTTAATAAATCTTAGTTTTATAAATAACACAAGGATCAATACTAAAAAATATTAAAAATTAAGAAGCGTTTATGTTAATGTTAGATACTGAAAGTTGAGGGTGTATAAGTCAAAACCCTACTTAAAAACAAATTTGATTCTTAAGAATAGGTATCTCTCTCTCTTATAAGATCGTAATCGTTCTTTCTTATAGAGAAAGCATTATATATTATACTAGCTTATAGACCCGTGAAATTCACGGGATTTTAGAGGGTTTTTGGATAAGAAAACGTAAGTACGTTAATAAAGTAAGAAAGAATAAAGAACGTAAACGATGTGAAATTTTCTTTTAACGGAATAATAAAGTTATAAGTGACTGAAAGCATAAAATACAATGGTTATAAAATCTGTGTAATAAACGTTGATTGCCTCTTGATCTATAATATGTTTGTCTTGAGAAGCAAAATGGATGTAGTGACGATTCTAAAACTTGAAGAAAAGTTCCTTTCGGTCAACACCTAATAAGTATACAAAAAAATGTAAGTGATAGAATTTTTTGGATTTATAATAACTGTAAATAAGAAAAATAAGACAAAACATTTAGTATGTATAATTTACATACCTATTGATCGTTTGAACATTGACCTTGAAGAACTTCTTTATATACAACATTTATATAGTATTTGATATGTTGCCATCGACATCTGAAACAACAACCTTCAAACCTTTTTTGCTTTTGAAACGTGAAAGAGCCATATACAGCTGTCCATGTGTGAATAAAGGACGTGGAAGATACAATCCGACTTTTGAAAGCGATTGCCCTTGGCTCTTGTTTATTGTCATGGCGAATGACACATAAATGGGATATTATTTCCTAACGATCTTTAGAGGTAAACGTTTATCAGATGGAGTAATTCTCAATCGTGGTATGATAACCTTATTTNTTTTGAAACGTGAAAGAGCCATATACAGCTGTCCATGTGTGAATAAAGGACGTGGAAGATACAATCCGACTTTTGAAAGCGATTGCCCTTGGCTCTTGTTTATTGTCATGGCGAATGACACATAAATGGGATATTATTTCCTAACGATCTTTAGAGGTAAACGTTTATCAGATGGAGTAATTCTCAATCGTGGTATGATAACCTTATTTCCAAAATGTGTCTCGTTAATGATCTGAGCTTGAATAGAAGTCCTTGATAATCGTAAAACCTGAAGTCGTGTTCCGTTACACAATCCCTTAGATTGATCAATATTCCTCAATAACATTATCGGGACACCAACTTTTAACACCAGCCTATGGTTTAGAACATCTGAGAACTTAAGTCCATTGATAAAATCTGTTGAGAAAATAGATTGATCGATTGATGAACCACGATCAGTTTTATCAATACTATCACAACTAAGGTAAACCATTTCTTCACCTGGAAGTGTTTGAAGCAAATGATCATTTATACTGTCAACCACTTCGTTGGTAAGAGCAAGAATGGCCTTTTCTTGAAAATAAGACGGATCATTTATGTTTTCAAAAAGGTTTGGATAGGTAAAATCCACAATGGATGTTATCGGGTCAGAAGACTCTTCTATTAGAATATCCTTGGGTATGTCTATTGAAACCTCTCCATCGTTTGCATCTCCTAACTCCCCATCTCTTATTTTTAGTATTGAAACCTCTCCACTTTATTATGAGAATGAGAAAAACTATTGAAACCTCTCCATCGTTTGCATCTCAAACCTCTTTTACTTTTGACGCGTAAAACAACCACAGATAGTTGACCATGTGTGAAAACATGGCATGGTAGGTACAAACTAACTTTTAAAAGTGATTTCCCTTGGCTCTTGTTTATTGTCATAGGAAATGACACGAACACAAAATATTGTTTCCTCACGATCTTTAGCGGTAAACGTTTATCCGACGGAGTAATTCCCGCAACCTTGGTATGATAACCTTATTTCCCATTAATTCTCACGATCTTTAACTTATGGGCCCGTAGAATCACAGGATATCTTGAAAGGAATTATTCGTTAAGGAGTTACGTGCGTGAATAAAAAACAACGAACATAAACAGGTTCTATTACTTTTTTAAGGGAATAATAATTAATATGCCAGTGATACGATAAACAATTTCGTTTGTAACTATTAAAATAATAAACGTGCATGTATCATCTTCTTAAACTGGTAGACACTCTTAAAAAGGAAATTGTTGTTAAGAGTATCTGTAATTTATATAGTTGTACATACTTGTTAAACATTAATCATATACCTTGAAATACTTCTTCGTAGACAACGTTTATAGCACTTTTCGAGATATTACCAGCTTTATCATAAATGAAACATTCAAAACTTTTTTTGTGTTTGACCCATTGAATCATTAAGGATATTTTCCTTAAGGAGTTACATGTGTGAACAAATTAACAATCAACAAAAAACGTAAATAGGTTATATTACTTTTTGAAGAAAATAACAAACATTGTGTCAATGATACATAAACAACTTTGTTCCGAAGTTAAAGTGGTTACCAACGTTCCAAGTCATCAAAACATTTTATAGAAAATAACAAACATTGTGTCATTATCGTCACATACACAACTTTGTTCCGAGGTTAAAGTGGTTACCAACGTTCCAAGTCATCAAAACATTTTATAGAACTCAATAAGGAAACTAATCATGCGAGCTCTTCATTTTTTGTTTGCATATCATTAAAAAGGATTATCAATTAAAAATATAAAGTCACCTAGTTTAACTAACTCATGCAATATCTATCTACCTACCTATACAATCTAAATCACTTAAGAATTAACAATATTCAGCAATGTTTGGGGGATCGATGATAAAACCCAACTTAAGTTTAATAGAAAATGTAGATACTAACCAACAAACCCACCAAAAAATAAATACATAGAATTAAATGGACCAATACAAAGCATATCCCGACTAAGCAGTCTACTTATGATTATACACACAAAAAATAAAACACATGTGCTATAATTGCTTTCTAACCCAAAAAATAGCAAGACCCAACACAATCACACTTACTTTCCCAAACCTCTCTCATACTTGTTGACGAAATAGAAACAAACCACAATGACTTCTTAACCAAAAAAATGTTGCTCAAACTGACCCTTGTAAACCACCGTACAACAACACCACCTGAGCTAGACATTCTTGAACCTTTGTGAAATTTGGTGAAAGTAAGCCATCTGTACCTCGAACACCAATTGTGTTTGGGATTTCATATTTAGAATGCGTGTATGCATTTTTAAAGGCGTAGATATATATTACACGCATATGCTTAAATCAAAGTATAATAATGACAAAGAAAGAGTAAACATATACATTATATCCACATGTCACCAAACACGTCATCTCCATATGTTGAGGTAGAATTTACTTTAAAATAGTTTGCGCCACTTACCCAACCTGACACTCCCATTTTGCTACCTCTAGAATTCACATTCATCTGACATAATTACCTTAATTTGCTGAAATAGTGTTTAATGGGTTGGAGACCACTATTCTTCGCAAGACCTATGGGTACAAAAGTTTCAAGCATCCAAAAAACCCCTGATGGCATACTATCTAACAAAATTATAAGAAATCCTTAGTACATGGTCACATAAATGAGACCATTTTCAAATATTTGTTTTGAGGAATAATTCTGGTACCTGATTAACTCCGATTGATATATAAGTAGCAGCTTCTACTACAATTGAGCATCATCTTGTTACCTGATTAATCACAAACATATCAAGTAAACAAATTAACATGGTAATGCTTTTGACTTTTTGCGCGAGAATGAGTTATTGAGTAAATTACAATCAAAACACTCATTAGGATAACTTACCCCTACAAATAAATATATTTGATAATGTTCAGATCCACATCTACACGCACAAAGTATTCCGAATTTACTTACACTCCCTACTTACCCGTCGTAAATTATTACCCATTTTGACACGTATAAAGTCAAGGTTTCAGCATCTAAATTTCATTAACACACCTTTTGCGACAAATATGGCCAAAGATGTGGATTGTAATTTATTTTCTTGAAACAAAGAAAGCAAACATAATTTACCGATGACAATTACGCATACAGAAAATAACATATTGTGGGACTACAAAAGAAGACACATACAAATGACAAATTTTGATATGCACACAATTGTGTGTTTATTTTAACAATTAGGTATTTAAGGTCGGGTGTGCTAAGTACAAATAAAGATTAGGAACTACTAATAATAAATAGTGAGATAATGCATGGGTCAATCTCTGTATTAGTGAAACCACAAAAGTCACATCTACCATATACCATCAACCATTAAGTTAATATCATTTTCGATGCCTTCAAATTTGGAAACACATACATCATGATCGACAAATATGGTCATCATGTGGAAAGAGTAAAAATGTATGAAAACACATACAACATGATTCATAGTATGGTCATCATGGCAAATCAATATCACTCTTGGGTTGACCAGATGCATCTTACATACCAACTCCCAAAACTATTAACCAACTATCTTTATAAAAAAGTTATATAATTAGAAAAAAAAGGTAGTATGTAACCTCACCAGGTTCATGTTAATATATTTGGTCAAAAAAATATTTTGACCCGGATGTGTTTTGACCCATTACCCAATCTTCATACCCGCCCAGTAAGTGTTCAGATTATCATGTCATTGAGTGAAACATAAGATTATAACTAACCTCCAGTAAGATGTTTCTCCGAAAGCATCCATCACAACATAATGTATTGCAGAAACCAAGAGAATATCTCCTTTGTTGTATTCTTAGTCATTGGCAATTAAACATGTTACATGATATCTGGCTTCTATTTTCTTGAGTACTTATTTAGGAAAAAGTGTTTTAGGTCAGCCACATTTCATCACCATAAGTTACTTTCTTTTACCCATTACACAACCCGGTTAGTTTCACACCACTACATGCTACAGTTAAATACCTTTCCACTTGAACATCTAGTTGAGCGTACCTTACATGTCCACTCCTAAGGAAATTTCATGCTTTTTTTTTGTTAAATGTAGTACTTTTAAGTAGGTCTTGTTATCCATTGCCAGCTTGTTCAAGAGCCTGAGAAAATTACAGAGATAATTGTCAAGCTATCACAATGACTGGACAAAGAGCCATCATTCAAAAGGATGAGGTGGTCTTACTAACTGTAAGTATATGGTTCCTTTATTCTACAATCAGCAAGGTTTTTTAGTTTCCACCATGATATGGTATTAGTGATTTTCTGCCATCTTGGCACCAATTTGCCCAAGTTATAAAACAATTTCCATCTCACCTGTTAGAGATTAATTCCAGCCTAACTCACTCTGACCCATTACTCAACCATCCAAATTAGTAACCTGATAAACCAATCTACGCTCTTGAGCATGTTCAACTGCTTTAACATAGAAGTATATCTCCATAACGTTGAATAGTCCTACAAAGTAATAAGCACCTAATTAATAAAGAATAATAATCTATTAATTTGTTGTGTATATGAAACATAAAACATGATTGTCTTCCATACCTTATAAATAAAATATGCAATATGAAAACAATTAAAAATTTACAGTAACTATCTCATTTAGACAACAATGAAAATAATTATGAAGTGGTTGGCATAGAGCCAGAACATATGCAGTTGAGATCTATTCGATTTAAGCAACAAAAATTTATTGCTCATTATCCGATTTGGTAAGGCATCTCAACAATATATATTAGCGATAGTATATGCAGACCTAAATTATTGTAGAGGGATAGGCATGTGTTATAAAATTTAGTCATTAGTAAAACCTGGATTAGTTTTTTAATGTTGTTAACATCAAAACCTTAATCTGGTATAGCAAAATAGGAGAACTATGACAATAAGCGAAAAAGAAAATGATTTACATGGGACAAAATAGAATCACTAAATATTTTAATCAAAGAGATTACATTATCACTGAAGCAATTTAACTTTTGTAACAACATTTAACAAACTGATTATTTATATCAAATCCTATACTTTTGGCCAAAAAGTGGTTCATGTCAAACTGATCCGTAACATAAATCAGGGAGTGTTTGGGATATCTTATCAGAAACTGATTATCTACTTAAAATTACTTATTCTTGAGTGCTTATTTTATCTATAATAAAGAGATACGCAGTAAAATCCAAACGCTCAAACTTAAATAAGCAATCGCAGACACCCTCTTACCCGTTTAAACCCCGTTACCCACCAATATGATAGGAATACAACTTCAATTAGTAAAAACATTTTAATTTCATTTTTTTTATCCAAATGTAAATATCTCATTACATTTGATAGTGGTTATAAAGTTGGTGTTCATACCGTCAAGAAACGCAAAATTTAGATCATATTAATTAATGGTACAAAATCATATGACAAAAATCAAGACTTTACCTTTTTCGCATCCATCAAACCCACTAATCATTCCAAATGAACCTGTTACAACCTAAAATGCGAACAAAGTAGATAAATGATTAGAGATACAAATGAATTCGAAACTAAAAACAAAACCGATTACATGAACAAAGCATATTAGAGACATAGATAATGCATTTTGTTTATAAACTTAATCACAATCAGTGTTAGTTGTACACAAAAGAGAGGATTAAATAAAATGACAAATTACCCTCTTGAAGAATTAGGTCTCAACTGCGACAATCTCTTTAGTTGTNTAGATAAATGATTAGAGATACAAATGAATTCGAAACTAAAAACAAAACCGATTACATGAACAAAGCATATTAGAGACATAGATAATGCATTTTGTTTATAAACTTAATCACAATCAGTGTTAGTTGTACACAAAAGAGAGGATTAAATAAAATGACAAATTACCCTCTTGAAGAATTAGGTCTCAACTGCGACAATCTCTTTAGTTGTCACTTCTTGCAAGCCTGTGAAAGCAAAAAAGATAAGTAATTACTAAATCCACCCAATTTTTTAATTAAATTGATTTAAGACTAACCCAATTCAGTAATTACTAAATCTACCCAATTTCAAACTAAAAAAATAAGAAAACGCATAGAACCCAGATAAAATACTATTAACATACTAAAACCCAGATCAATACAAGTATAACTTTTACAATTAAGAAAAAAAGACCCAAATCAAATTAAATTAAATTAGTTAATTAAACTTACATGTTGTGTAGAAACTGTCAAAAGCATCATCTATCTGGGTATCGCAACAACCTCCAAAGAAAAGACAAAATGAAAAACACCCAAATAACAGAAAAACATCAACTTGAATTGAATTCAAAATATAGCATCAAAAATAAATAAATAAATAAATAGACGGAGGATATCAATACAATCAAAACTTACCTAGTTTATTGCATATCATCCTGTGACTTGCAGAGGGTTTGTGTATGTGTTTTTGAATCAGTTGAGGAGAGGATGTAACTATGTAAGCGGTGCAAGATGGAGGGAGCGTATATGAATTGATTGTCTTGTTATTGCGTACCTAAAATAATTGAAAATTGATGAAGGCGTTTCAAAATTTGTGTGTTACAGAGGGGTGTGATTAATGAGTTACCGTGAATAAGTTATTTGTATTGTTTTTTTTTGTTTGACTAATTTAATGGGTGCAGGAGAAAACGTTTTTTCGAGTATAAGGTGTGAGGAAGTAGTGCATCATAAACTTGTACGCATTAAAGCATGGACCAATCACAGCCAAGACACATCATCACATTAATTGCATCGGGTGCTTGTAAATTTTGCTGGTTTATTAGTATTAATAGATACATAATCAATCTTCTCAAATGTTATCTTCATTCTTCTTAATGATTTTGGTTTATATCGTTTTTTTTATTAGTATATGGTATATGATCGATTTTATGAAATTTTAGTGTTGCAGAGTCAGATGGATGAATCAAATTGTAACAGGAAAGAGCCGAAGATGTCAATCAAAAACACTAAACAACTTGATTCGTCTAATGTCGAGTATATAGCTTCTCCAAGGGCGGTCAAAAAGGATATCGCCGAAAAACTATATCAAGTTCTGCAATTTTGTGAGTCTAACATCATTCAAGAAATTGATAAGTGCAAGGTAAATACTAACTAGATTTTAATGTTCATACATCGATTGATATATGTCACGTATATGTATTTTAAAACCTTTTTAGTAATTCATATTCAGTAATACATTTTTTTGTACAATATCAAACATTATATAAGTTTCACTTACCGGTTCAAAGATCTTACAAAAATTTACAGTTTTAATGTATGTAAAATTATAAATTTTTGACTTTAAAATTTTAAATATGTAAACTTAGATTATTAAGACCCAAATAGTTGTGAAACCTTCATGAATTAAGAAAATGATATCACTGTTTAAAAAACATACGTTTAAATATAGAGAACTCATTGTGATGCCTAAACCTGCGTGTCCGTTTTCCAATGGTTTTAATACATATGGATTCACTTATTCATTAACCTAGTGACGCACAACTTAGCCTATGAGTCTTTTTATTACGGCGAATAATTTTATTGAAGATTCTAGCAAGGAGCAAGAGCTAATAAAAACATTACATAGGAATGTGACAAATAGGGTGTGTATCCATGATCCAATCATACCAAACCAAACGTGAGGCGACTAAGTTTATTAACCGTTGATTAGATGTGATGGCACGTGGCAACCATAAAACATGTAAATTATCTTGTTTTATAACTGAACCTACAACGAGAAATGAATATATCTAGTTGTTCTTCGAATTAAGTTAGGCAGTATAACTGACATGTGCCTCTTTCTTCTTTCGTAACTAAATTCTAAAACAGAAAGATGAGATTCGCATAAAAAATGAAATAATGTTGCTTTCGAGCTGTGATAAGCGAGGGGAGCGGAAGAAACAGCCTATCAAAAATCTTGAAGAAGCTCTAAGAGAAGTGAAACCTCCGATAAGATCAATCCCAAGAACTACCGGTTTCTTACATTTGACAAAAAAATATGAACAAACACCTGTAAGCTGTTTGATCTCATTTTCTCTTAACTGATTACGATTTTAGTAGAAGCTTAGAAATATACTTGAGTTTCACACCTTTGTAGATGTGCTTTCGTTTTGTTCCACATTTTTCAATTTTTTTGTTAGCTGGAAACTGAAGTTAATTTCAACAAGAATATACGCTATTGCTTAGAAACAGAAGTTTCACACTTTTGTTTCAAATAATTGATTGTCAACTATAATTTATGAGACAGAACTACTCAGAAGATAGAAAACTTAGATACTCGATTAACACTCGGTTTAAATGTATTGTGAATTGATTGTGAGTTTATTTTATTTTTCAGAATTATGTAGGTACCGACAAGAAACGTTGCCATAATAGGGTCAAGAAAGGGCAGATGGACTTTGAATATTTCAGAAAGGTTCAGGAAGAACTTCTACTTTCAATGAGATCGGATAAAAGGCCAACTTTTTATGATGCACAAGAGCTTAACAATGTGGTTCATGGTATTGGGGCACAAGAGCTTAACTATGTGGTATGTATCCATAAGCCGTATACAAAATTTTGCTTTTCCTTACCCTTATCATAGTTTTTAACAAATGGTTCATTTTATCTTTTTGTTGAAAGATGGAGAGCCTCGTACACAGGATCCAACATGGCAACAATAACCGGGCAGAGGAAGCAATATTATATCATGAAATTAGAAATCTCAACGACACAATAGAAATATACACAGCGCCAACAAGACCTGCTGACACTCCTACGTGGGCATGGGAAGGTAGATTATTTCATGAGACAAGGAGACTAACCCGTGACAAACAATACAGACAACATAAATTGAAGGTAGTTAAGTCTCTACCTCTTTAAAGTTCATCACTAGTTGGTCCATCGTATTATATGTTACTAGTCAATTAATCCATGCTCATATACTACTAGATTGTGCTAAACCAACTAGAGAAAGCTCATACTGTTAGAAGGGGCCAACTTAATCTAGAGTTGGATCTTTTGAGAAAGAATATCAGATGTATGGAGAAGCTACTTGAAAAAATATCTTTGAGGAGGATGAAAGCCTATAAATGTGCTTATAAACTTGAAGAGCGACAAAATGAGGTGGTATAGTTTTCATTTGTAACATATCTAGTGGATAACAAATTTTTATGGCAACCTTGATAACTAACTTTTGTTGTTTATATTCAGAAATCAAGTTATACTGAGTACAAATCATCACTCATGACATATGTGAAAGAACTAGCACGAAGAGGGGATATTGTGGAACTGATGCAAGTTTGTGATAGGCAGCTTTAGCTTTTTGAAGGTTGCAGCAAATTCTAATATATAATCATTTGTGGGATTTGGGTTCCATTGTGAGTGAGAGATAGAGATATGAAAATAGTTGGACGATGAATTGAAGAGGTGCTAAAAGAATCTTGATAAGTTGATATTAGAATCTTGAACATGGCATGAATACATATGTGCAATCGTGCGTGTCCGTTGTTAGTATTTCTTTCTGTCTGTAAGCGCATGCGTGACTACAGTAGTACTACTCTCCCCCCGATAAGTTTTCAATGTGTATAACTTTCATATATGCCTTAACAAAAAATTTCTCTTTAACTTTCACCTAATCAATAATGTTATATTTTATTGATATCAGAGTGTGATCATAATGATTACACATCTATAAAAAATTTATGTATTTTTATGTGTAAGCGATAATACTGAGATGATTTTTAAGAGAACAGAACTACTCTACTACAAAACAGTTTAGGTATTACACATGATGCACGGCAATTCGACATCCAAATTGTAATTTTCACATTTTTACGTCATCGAAGGCTATGACCAGGTTAAAATAAGTTGATATCTTCTAAACATCATTTTTGAACAGTAATATTGATAACAAACTAGCAATTAAGTAGCAAAAAAATTACAATCAGATTAAACAAGCATGCATGAGGAGATTCAGTCATGCAGCCAATCTAACCAATTAGGATATCCAAGGGCGTGAAAGAACTTTAATCTATTCACAAAGTGTATCTTTTCTTGGAAGTTTTAAGTTGAAGCACAGTGGTAGTGTGGATCATAACATCGAAACAAGAATGCTCTTGATTGTGAAAATTGAAATTATCAGCTAACAATGCAAGTTCTTAAAGGTTTTGGGGGTAATAAGCCGATCTCCAATATGACCTGAATCTGTCCCACAAGTTTGCAGCAACAAGGCACTCCACGAATAAGTCCTAAGCTTGATTCACTTGATCTTTGATAAAATTTACCAACATGAACTAAATCATGACCATATGTGTACATTAAGTTTATCTATTCAAGCATTAGCATTACATAAATGTGGGACTTCTTGTCCAATATGACCCTGAGAATAACACTTAAAAAAAAATTCAAAACAGTATAAGAAATCACCTCTTAAGAGAAATAAAAAAGCCACAGTGGAATTCGACCACCGAATCCCTCGCATTAAGAAGAGTATTGAACATTACTTCTATTTTAGTCAAAGAGCTACAACTTTAAAAAGACAGCTATAAATGTTGGAACTTGTAAGAGTGTGAAAAGGGTTCTAAGTCTCCCACATCGGTGGAGGTTTTAACCAAAAGTGGGTAAATATCTTGGAACGTATACAATAACGTTAGTTTAGATTAAAATGATTTTTAAGTACANGTACTAATAAAATAAAACCTTGAACTACACTTTCAAAAGCTGCAATTACCAAAATCATGTATTTTGCTTCACTTTAATGGTTTTTATAGTCTAGACCAAAATTGATATACATACTTAGCTTGAATATTAACAAAAGGAATTAATTTGCACACTTTCACTTTTGATCAAGACACTCTAATTACTGCATCAGAATGTTGTATTATATTTGTATCCTGCTTTGATTTCTTTTATAAGGCCATCCACAATAGGCCACCGTGGCAGAGTTAAATGAAAGTGTTTTATAAGTCCAATGCATTGTAAACATGCCACTTCATATGTTCGTGTAATTAGAGTTCTTCTCTGAACACACTTGTATTGTATGGTTTATGGTGGGTCAGGCTTATAAATATTGCCATATCATTTGCTACCAATATAAAATTAAGTACTATCACACTATGGTTTGTGGCAGTTCATTCAATTTTTAAGTTGTAAGAGTTTTATATGTAAAAGTTTAATGCTTATGTATCATCCATTCAACTCAAAAAAATTTCATGCATTGAGATGGTGTATCTATGAAACAAAGTATAGATATACATATATGTATATGTAAACCCAATTACCAGAATGAACTTTATATGGAGTGGTTTTACGAGAATGGACTCTCTTTACATGTTTTACGAGAATAACCAATATATGTCACTATCAAACTTGTGAGGCTTATGTCACTGTCAACCAATAGAAAATTGTGCATTTCTTTCTCAACGTTTTATACTACCGTATTTTTCTATTACGTTATCTAGGATAATTCACTTAGTTAACAAAACGTGTGGGCAAAATAACTCCAAACTATTAACCTCAGTATGCAACATGTTTCGTTTTTTTCTATATTACAGTAAAAAAATAGTAATTGATAAACTTCATATCAGTAAGATGTTTAATTTGTAGGATTTTGAATTACATATTTATCAATTAGGGCTGGGTTTGTCAAACACAAAAGTTTAAAGGGCTGAAATAAAACATTGCATATTACTAGGGCTATAACATGTAGTAAAAAATTGAGTTTTATTCTTGCCCCACCAATAAAATAGTACAGTACTCCGTATTGGATCATCTTCCTCGATCAAATGTAAAACCCATTAAAGCTCTGGTTTTTTCATCTTCAACAAGTGATTCATGAGCACATAAAAACATATTATCCTTATAAACACGATTTACTACAGGTAAATCTTCCCAAACTTACTCTAATTTAATCTCGCATAGCTCCTCGCCCATACCCAAGATATTTTTGCTAATGGGTCGCGTAGGGGCTCGCCCAGACCTCGCCTATAACCTCGCCTAGATCCTCACATAGCTCCTCGCCTAGCTCCTCGCCTAAATACTCTCACACCTCGCCTAGAACCTCGCCTGACTCGCTCACATCCTCGCTCAAACCTCGCCTAAAACACTCTCACACCTCGCCTGACTCGCTCACATCCTCGCCCAGATCATCGCCTAGGGCTCGCCCAGACCCTCGATTAGATCCTCGCCCAATCCACGCCCAGACCCATTTTGCATAAACACTCGCGTAAATCCTCGCCCAGACCCAAGAACCCTCGCTATCACCTCGCTCAGGCCTCGCCTAGTGCCTCGCCTAGAGCCACTTTTGTAACACAATTCAATTCCTCTCGCCTACAACTCGCCTACATCTCGCCTATCTTTCTCAATCACATACGCCTCGCCTGCATCTCGCCTAGTAGTATTCCTTTTACTCATCTAACGGTTAGAAACTAATTTAGGAATACATCTAACGGATAAAACGTGTAATGTTCATTTTGGATAATTTTATAGGCGAGGTTTATTTTCGATAACTAGTTGCATAAAATGTTCATTTTGGTAATTTCTAATGGACATGTTTGGTTCAAGTCTTGTGTGACTATTAAGAGTCATAAGACCCATATATGTAACGAGACATATGTAATGTGGGTATAAATACCCCGTGACCTCACAAGTTAAGGGGTGTGTCACGTAATACATTTTCTCTCTTTCTCTCTAATACGTGTGTGCTCCCTACTTTCTCTCTCTACACGGTATTATTCAATTCATATCATTATATATGCTTGATTATGAGACAACATTTGATATCAAGAGCTAGGATATGGATATCTGATGGAATAATGGATTGTACACTACAAGAAAAAGGCTTTTAGCGACTTTTTTAGCGACATTTATAGCGACATATTTAAGGCCAGCGACCTGTTTAGCGACTTCTAACGGTAAGTCGCTGATTTTTGCGACGTGTAAAACACGTCGCAAAAACTAGCGACGGTAATAACGACTTCTCATAACATGTCGCTAAGAAAATAGCGACTTTACTATTGTTGATCGCAATTCATGTCGCTGTTTGTTAACGAAGTCGCTATATATGTCGCTAAAAGCATCGCTATTTTTAGGTATGTTGCTATGTAAGTTGCTGTCTATGTCGCTATTACCACAGAAGTCGCTATTTGAGTGGCTAAGAACATCGCTATTTAGGTCGTTCTTGTGTCATTCTTCATAGCAATAATATTGTAACAATGCCACCTATTTTAATAATATTGACAACAATGATAATAATAAACTATAACTTGCAATATAAATATTCACTCTTAAAACATTACAAGAATAACGTTTGACTGACAATGTATCCATACTTATTAGAGTAGAATCATTAAAGAATGGACATCAGGAGTAACAACACGAAAGTCGTAAAGAGTTTGATTGTGGAGCCACAATGCCAAAGCTAAAATCCCCAAGTTATCCCTGAATTAGTTTCTTTGGCCACAGTTCTTGACTTCTTGTCAAATTCTGAATTCTATCTTCCCTGGAAAGACAAGCGAATGTGACTCATTTTCTTCAAAAAACTGTTCAGTCCAGATACCATAAAAAGCAAAAAAAGAAAAAAGTGAGTGCTCTATACATCACTAACCAGTGGAAACACATTCTTATAATATGAAACTAAAAGAAGGTAGATACATACGAAACAAGTTCCTACAACTAAATTGAGAACTTCAACAGAGAATTATGGGTCAAATAAGCAGAAATCCGATATTGAGTCTTAATGAATGCTAATATAAATCGTTTAGCATCTTAAATCATTTATCGCACTGATTTATATTAGTATTGTAATGATTGGCATTTGTGATCATAAGTGATGCATCAAGTCTTTATTCAAAGTAAAATTTGACAAAGTGTTCACGGGTCAGCTACACCCTACTAACCCTATTTTGACCCATACAAAACTTGACCTATTCAATACAACTCGTTTTGACCTCTTGCCCAACCTCAAAATTCAAGCATTAATTGGTATAGTGATGCCTAAGGCTTCTGAAGTAAAAACTAAGTGATGTGAAGAAGACTCACTCATTCATCAGGAGGCTCTCCTTCGGTAGAATCTCTTACAGCAACAGAGATGGCAGAGACACTTTGAGGCTGTGTACGAAGGTCATGCATCACAACGTTATTTATGATTTAGTATAACAATAAAAATTAAAGTCTACTTGTGTTTCTTATTGTTAAAACTGGTCATCCATATGTTCTTACTCTGACAAAAAGAAAATGCTATACAGCTGAAATATATCTCCGATGCAAGAAGCCTGGAAGTACTTCAACTGCATCAAGAAACTAAAATCAGTTTCCAAGAATGCAACATAAGATTAGCTGTCAAATGAGACCTTACCTTTCCTATCACCCAAGCAAGTAAACACATACATCCCTTTTATCTTCAAAGTGTACAATCGTTTTCCTGCAACATGATCGGGTTAATTTTATTTTCACTTCTATACCAATTTAGATATTACTTAACATTAACTCATTCATTTTATTGGAAATAGCCAAAAACAATTCCTTAAGGTGCACATCCACTTCAAGTATTATGGGAATTTTCATAATAGCAGATGCCAACAAATATAAGTATTTATTCGTAATGAATAACTAGACAAGATAACTTTATAGCCATGAAACAAATGGATTACCTCTCGATCAGTGATACCTCTAGCACATGGGATGTCTTTTAAGTACTTGATAATAAAGCAAGAAAAGAACTAAAGCACATTAGTTTCCCGCTATCAGCTACACACTTTACTCCCATCTTCTGATGCATACTCTGCATATATTGTTGTAAGATATCTTGCTAAACCATTAGGGCGATATACAGTTAAATACAAGTAATACCCATTTTCGTATACCAAGAGATATGAGATACTATAAAGTACTCCATATTAATGCGGTTGTACTCTTTATATTTTTTGTATACTAGTAAGGCACGGATGCGGCATACCTGAGTCGTTCTAATATTGACATGTATATTACTTGAATGAGTAAACTTGAAGAGCATTGCTTCAGGATTAGTACCAAATGCCTAGAGCCAGTTTGAGTGACTATCCGAAAATACATCCCCGCCTCTTTTGCACTCAGTAATTGTGAGGCCCTGTTCCAATGTAGGTCATGCATCAGTTTTCCGTACTTGATGGGTGGTTCAGGTTATGGGTCAAAACTGGCAATTTTTTTATGAATCATAACAGGTTGGATTGACATTAAACTCTTATGTTCTAATAGTGTGTCAAATATGACTACAAATGTCAAATCATTTCAATAATAGTATAAACTTAGGAACCACAGAAAATATTTAGAAGGTTTTATGCATCAGAAATATACTTTTGGCGCCTTAAACCTTTTGACCCGTTACCTTACAAGCTGTTCTTTTACCTATTTATATAGTTAAAACAAAACCCAAATCAACACAATCATACGTAAATGGGTTAAAACTCCCACCTCTACTTAATATGCTAACAGAAAATGTTTACCTTATTCAAATGACATCCTTTCTGTAATGCTGGTGAACTGCATGGTGTGTGGCTGCAACATACGGTTGAAGACATCAGGCACCTGAAAAGGGGTCCAGTGTTATCAATTCAAGCTTAAATGAAAGTTCGACAAGCAAAAAACTACAAAATTAAAGACGTAAAAGAAGTTAAAAATTACATTTTGTTTGCCATCTCTTGTTTTCCTCTCAATTAGTGAAGGACTTCGCCCATCTGAAAAAAATACTATCTCCAAGATCGTCTATATATATCTTTTTAAGTTCTCCAGGAGGAATAGTGGACGACGGTTTCTGTTTAACACATATCAAATCTTAACAGCCATCCCGATCTTATATACATTGACGTTCAGGTATTAAGCGATGACAAACCAGTCACTGTAAAATCACCCTCTTTCAGAAGCTAAACATTGACGTGTCATGATCCCTTCCCTCATATATTTTCTTACATAAGTTTCAATTGCAGTGAGTTAACATCATATAAACCTCAAAGACGCTTTGAATTCAAATATACTCGACACCAATGATTCTTCCTTAGAAGATTCATCTAAATTGCTCCAGGATTCACTCAAATCTTCAGTTTCGGATGGTGATTTCCTCTTATTTCCATTACCATCCTTACTCCCCTTGATAGCCGGTTTAGAAGTTGACGTAAGAAACTCCTACAAGCCATCAAGTGCACCTTTTCTACCCACTTCACAATCAAAAGTAAACGGAACAATCTCAAAATCATGATACGGACCACATCACAACTGAATCGCTTTTCACAAGCCACACACACAATATTTTATCAGTCCCGTTCTTAACCCCATCCTTTCACAGTACTTAACAGGAATGTTACTGACACCAATTGCCCTAACTTATAAATTAAATACTTTAGTTTTCAAGACGTCATGTACAACCAAATGCTCAATATCTAAACAGTGTTATCGACATTATATCAATAACTAATCGATGAATAAAAGTTATACGTTTAGGTCAGGCATTATATCGAACAGTTAGTGTGCATGTGAAAATGACCTACAAGTATTCTACAAGGGATACCACTTATTCAATAGAATAACACTACATTTTGCATCAAAATTTCACATGTATAATCATCAACAGTAAGTTTCTGAACATATCAACAACTAAAATTGACAGAATATATCAAATACTTACATAAAACACATTAAAAGCAAAACCTATCGATTATTACCGTCAAAAGTTGATAAACCACCGGAAAAACCTGAAATCGATCTTTAGAAGATATAATTGAGTACAATCGAGAAGCTCGCGAGTTTGTGGTGGCGATACGATGGTAATGCGGTGATGTTGTGATGGCAGAATGATGGCGGTGGTGGAGCGATAGTGGCGGAGTGATGGTGGTGTGATGCTGTCGACGAAGATGATATTTGATAGAATAATGAGTGTGATTTTTAGAAGATGTTATTACGGAAGAGGGGAAAAGGAAATAATTAAAATGGATAAAAATGTCTTACGCAATAACAAATAAATCCAAATAGTTTGAGGTTCAAATTTAGCGACATAAATAGCAACATGTTTAAGAAGGTCGCCAATATAGCAACACCTTTACTGACATGGTTCTACCGTGTCGCAAGCTAACGACACCCTTGGCGACATCATTTTGGGAAGTCGTAAATTAGCGACTTTACAAGCAACATGGTAGAGAATGACGCAAATAAAGTGACACTTGTTTCAACACTACTTGCGACGATGACAGCTCGAAACACATCGCGACATCATTGGCGACATAGTTTACGACATCAACGGCATAACGATGCTAAAACAATCGCTACATGTGTCGCAACTTTGCGACTTCAACTGGTAGGTCGCTAATTATGTCGCTAAAAGGCTATTTTCTTGTAGTGGTAGATGTGGACTTGTTTGAGTGATGCTAGTTTTTTTATTCATCAGTGAATCGGTCTGGATCTATCAAAAACATTAATATCTTTAATTTTTTATACAAAACTTATACTCCCTCCGTCCCATATTAAATATCATGTTTTCACTTTTGCAGTCTTTGTTTTCAATTTTAACTATAAATATTTTTGTTTGTGTTATATAATACTTGATGAAAATTATATAAAAAAAAAATACATTTAAAACTTAATCTACTCATATATTTTGCATCAAATATTATATAACACATAATAAAATAGTTAAGATAAAAGTTTAAAAAGATTAACTTCAAAAAGTCAAACATGACATTTAATATGAGACAAAAGGAGTATACTCGAATAGATAATGGATACCATAAGTAAAAGCAAAATAGAAAAAGAAAATATTAAAAGTTTATACTACTCCGTATATTGCAATAATTATTTTCTTGAAAGGCAGCAATTATATTACCAAACAAAACAAAGGATACAAACAAAAGGCATCTAACTTTTCTAAGAGCACTCGGCGTCTTAACGTNACTTTAGTTTTCAAGACGTCATGTACAACCAAATGCTCAATATCTAAACAGTGTTATCGACATTATATCAATAACTAATCGATGAATAAAAGTTATACGTTTAGGTCAGGCATTATATCGAACAGTTAGTGTGCATGTGAAAATGACCTACAAGTATTCTACAAGGGATACCACTTATTCAATAGAATAACACTACATTTTGCATCAAAATTTCACATGTATAATCATCAACAGTAAGTTTCTGAACATATCAACAACTAAAATTGACAGAATATATCAAATACTTACATAAAACACATTAAAAGCAAAACCTATCGATTATTACCGTCAAAAGTTGATAAACCACCGGAAAAACCTGAAATCGATCTTTAGAAGATATAATTGAGTACAATCGAGAAGCTCGCGAGTTTGTGGTGGCGATACGATGGTAATGCGGTGATGTTGTGATGGCAGAATGATGGCGGTGGTGGAGCGATAGTGGCGGAGTGATGGTGGTGTGATGCTGTCGACGAAGATGATATTTGATAGAATAATGAGTGTGATTTTTAGAAGATGTTATTACGGAAGAGGGGAAAAGGAAATAATTAAAATGGATAAAAATGTCTTACGCAATAACAAATAAATCCAAATAGTTTGAGGTTCAAATTTAGCGACATAAATAGCAACATGTTTAAGAAGGTCGCCAATATAGCAACACCTTTACTGACATGGTTCTACCGTGTCGCAAGCTAACGACACCCTTGGCGACATCATTTTGGGAAGTCGTAAATTAGCGACTTTACAAGCAACATGGTAGAGAATGACGCAAATAAAGTGACACTTGTTTCAACACTACTTGCGACGATGACAGCTCGAAACACATCGCGACATCATTGGCGACATAGTTTACGACATCAACGGCATAACGATGCTAAAACAATCGCTACATGTGTCGCAACTTTGCGACTTCAACTGGTAGGTCGCTAATTATGTCGCTAAAAGGCTATTTTCTTGTAGTGAAATGTCCGAGAGATAAAAAATGCAATCATGAATGGTGAATCATTAGAAAGTGTGTCGAGTTGTGACGAGTCTCAATCTGGGTCATCTCTCATGATTCACCATTTTCGTTAATTTGAGTCACTGTATTATTTGAGTCACTGTTAAGTATCTGTGAAAGAGGCTTTGCCAGAGCCGGAGTTGCTGGCCGGAGCAGTTGAAGAGGAGATGGACTTGTAGAAGAAAGAGAAAGTGAGAGACTGTGTGCTGCTTGAATGTGAACTTTTGTGAATGTGAAGGTTTTTGTAGATCAAACATTGTGTTTAAGAACAGTGGTTTTTAGCCTAAAATTTGATCACTATGCTTAAAAACACGAAAACAACATCTGACGAATGTTAGTATTTATTAAATAAATTTGAGTGATTGCATCTTCGTGTTACAAGTTTTGTATTTGCCACGGGCATTGCAAATTCTTAAAAACTTAGATACCCGTTGATAATTATCCAAATACACTTAGCCGAACAATGTTTCAATTTAACTCGTCTTACTATTTTACTATGTCATTGACACAAACGTCTTTTTGAAGCCAAGAAAGAGAGGGTTTTTTTATGAAATGTATATGTCTTGGCTTTGATCCCAACTTGATCTCTAGTCGCAGAAAAACCTGAACGTGCATGCGGTGTTGTCTTTGAGAAGAGTCACATCGATCGTGTTTGCCACGGGCATTGCAAATTCTTAAAAACTTAGATACCCGTTGATAATTATCCAAATATACTTAGCCGAACAATGTTTCAATTTAACTCGTCTTACTATTTTACTATGTCATTGACACAAACGTCTTTTTGAAGCCAAGAAAGAGAGGGTTTTTTAATGAAATGTATATGTCTTGGCTTTGATCCCAACTCGATCTCTAGTCGCAGAAAAACCTGAACGTGCATGCGGTGTTGTCTTTGAGAAGAGTCACATCGATCGTGTGTAATATACACTACGGGTTATGATTGCCCGTCAACATTTTTGTGAATGGTGGAAACGGAAAAGGTTAAACAAAAAACATGCAATAATTAGGACAAATTACTCGTTGAACTTTGACCACCTCCAACTCGAGCTTCCACTATGAAAAAGGTGAAAAAGTTCTAAGATATATTCGGTGCATTATATTTTGTTGGGGTATATAAATGCACTAACACATTAAAATAGCATCTAATAATTTTATACAAGACTATTTCAATTCAAACCAGAAATCTCACCCCATGTCTCGAATTCCAGAACTAAACCACCTTCAACTTCCACTAAATGACATCATGTCGGCCACCAACAACTTCTCGGAGCGAAATTACGTCGGTCGTGGTGGATTTGGCAGGGTCTATAAAGGTCAACTTCAGCCAAGTGGTATCACTGTCGCTGTAAAGCGGTTAGACAGGAGGTTTGGACAAGGAGAAAATGAATTCTTAAAGGAGATCCTCATGCTTGCTAGTTACAAACATGAGAATCTAGTGTCTCTTGTTGGTTTCTGTGACCAAGGTCAAGAGAAAATTCTTGTTTACAAGCATGAGGATAACGGAAGCCTCAACAAACATCTAGCATCCACAAACCTCACATGGGAGCAACGCCTTCGAATATGTGTTGGTGCAGCTCGTGGACTTGATTATCTTCATAATGGTGTTGGTGAAGGGCACAGGGTGGTACACCGCGACATAAAAAGCTCTAACATTTTGTTAGATGCTAACTGGAAAGCAAAGATTTCAGATTTCGGGTTATCTAAATTTGCTCCCAAAAATCAACAGTTCAGTTTTCTTGTCACCAATGCTTGTGGCACGATGGGGTATGTTGATCCATGTTATACGAAGACGGGGGTACTTACAAAAGAATCTGATGTGTATTCTTTTGGAATTGTATTATTTGAAGTCTTGTGTGGGAGGCTTGCAATGGTCTGTGAATATGAAGACGAGCGTAGGTTTCTATCTTCGTGGGTGAAACTTAATGATAAAAACAAAAAGTTACAGCAAATCTCCATCCCCTTTCTTCAAGAGCAAATGAAGCCAAAGTCCATCAGTATATTCTTTAAAATTGCTTTGCAATGCCTGAATAATAAGAGCCAACAACGACCAACGATGAGAAAAATTGTTAAGGAGCTAGAAACTGCATTAGAAGCACAACTTGTAAGTTATTATCATTTAGTAAATCGGTCTTCTAACATTGGTGGTACATATCAACACCACAAATCAAGTCAACAATTAATTGCATATTATTCTCTCCATTTAGATGGTCAATCAAGTTATTCCAAGATAATTGCAAATCAATCAAGACTGATTGACTGGGCTCTATTCTCGGCTGTAAATGTGTGTATGTAATCAATTTGTATTCTTTCCATTTTCCTTGTACCTCTATATATTAGGCTGTAAGTATTTTGTAAACACAACTTTTCAATCAATACAATTACAATTCAAATCATCCTCTTATATGGTATCAAGAGCCAACAAGCTCCTCTGAGCTCTCTTTGATCCATTCATCTCCGACAGAACCTGCTATTGCTACTGCTGCCATGGCCACACCAATCATCCACATCACTGCTGCCACGCATTTCCCTATCAAACTAACCCCACAAAACTTCCCCTCATGGCGTACCCAAGTCACCGCCACTCTCATTGGTCTCGAACTAGATCACCACATCATTGGTACTGCAAAAATCCCTGCTGAAACAGTCCCAGACGGACAAAACACCAAACCCAATCCCGAATATCTCCGTTGGTTCCGTCAAGACCAAATGGTCATTAGTGCCCTCCTTGGTAGCTGCTCCGATCAAATCCAACCCATCATTTCTTCTGCAAAAACAGCCCGCGAAGCTTGGGAACTCCTAAACTCAAGCTATGCGAGTAGTTCACGTTCCCGTATCATTTCCCTCAAATCTCGGTTGGCAAAAAATCCGAAAGGTACCCGCTCGATTTCTGAATATCTACACGAAATGAAATCAATCTTTGATGAGCTCGCACTCACTCAAAGTCCCATCCCTGAAGAAGACCTTGTTATTCATGTTATGAATCAATTAGGCGATGACTACGCCTCACTTGTGGCTAGCTTCAAAACCCGTGACACAACCATTGCTTTTCCCGACCTCTTCGAAAAGCTCCTAGATCATGAAAGGACACTAAAGGAAAATCAAGCTCTCACTGAACCCTCCCTCACCACTGTGAACTACACCACTCGCCAGCCTCCTCGTTCCAACAACAACAGACAACCAAACACCTATGACAACCGACCCAGCCGAACTCCCAACCAATCCAATAACCGACCCCAATGGTCTCCTCGGCCCAATCACAACAATAACAATCGACCAACTCGAAACAATAACACTTTTTGCTACTATTGTAACATTCCTGGACATGACACCAAGGATTGTCGAAAACTTGGTCGCTTCTTAAGAGAACACAATGTCTCTCCAAACAATAATAACCCGATGGTCAACTACACCGCTCCTCAACACACAGCTTCAAACCCGCCATGGATGTGGGACTCCGGTGCATCCAACACCACCGCGAGCAACAACCAACAATTTCCCGTTCTTTCTGAATACGGAGGCCCCGATGAGATCATGCTAGGTGATGGTAAAACTCTCCCTATAACTCATATTGCTCAAACAACCATTCCGACTAACTCGCGTCCACTTCTTTTAAATCATATTTTAATTGCTCCAAACATTCGAAATAATCTTATTTCCGTTGCCAAAGTTTGTCGTACTAATCGTGTTTCTGTTGAATTTTTTCCCTATCATTTTTTTGTCAAGGATCTAAGCACGGGGGCGCCTCTCATGCGGGGAGTGAACGTCAATGATGTCTACTATGGACCCATCTCCTCACCACCTCAAGTCAACAACACCCAAACCAACTCTCTTCTCATGTGGCACCACATACTTGGACATCCATCCTTTCAAGTGTTTAAGTCTTTAATTTCTAGGTTAGGACTTCAGTGTAATAAGGTGACCCATGATTCGTTTCATTGTATGTCGTGTTCCTTAAATAAAAGCCACAAACTACCTTTTGGCAAAAATTCTTTTGTTGCTACTCGACCATTACAACTTCTCTACTCAGACGTTTGGGGTCCCGTTAAAACGTCAATTGATGGTTTTAAATACTATGTCATTTTCGTTGACTATTTTTCCAAATACATTTGGCTATACCCAATTAAACGCAAATCCGATGTTAAAATTCTTTTTCCACAATTTAAATCACTTGTAGAAAATTTTTTTAACACCACCATTATCTCCTTATTTACCGACAATGGGGGTGAATATGTGGGCCTTTCCACATACCTTGCCTCCCAAGGCATTTCTCACTTTACCACACCACCCCACACACCAGAACAAAACGGTGTTGCCGAACGACGTCATCGACATGTCGTTGAAACCGGCCTGGCTCTACTTCACTACTCACACTTACCACAACAGTTTTGGTCCCACGCCTTCCAAACTGCAACCCATTTAATCAATCGTTTGCCTACACCCATTCTTAACAACAAATCTCCCTACGATATGTTGTTCAAAACCGCACCCACCTATTCCAAGCTTAAACCTTTTGGTTGCCTTTGCTACCCATGGTTACGACCCTATGCCACTTCCAAACTCCAATCCCGTTCCTCGGCATGCATATTTCTTGGGTACTCCTCCTCCAAATCAGCATTTAAGTGCTATGACCCTACCACTCACAAACTATATCACTCTCGCCATGTTGAATTCATCCCACATATTTTTCCATCAAAAACCACCAACCTACAACCCACACAAATGTCCTTTGACACTTTTCTATCCACCCACCAATCTAACACCCAAACCCAAACACCACCGGCCCCACCCAATATACCCACTGTCTCACCTTCTGCCACTCTACCTACAACAGCCGACCCCTTGTCCCCTGGCCCAACTATCTCGTCTCCCCCAAGCCCAACTAGCACCCGCCCATCCCTCTCTCCTGAGCCCACCTCTTCCTCTGACTCCACGCACCAAGGTGCTGAACCCCCTTCACCACCCAGTTCTTCTCCTTCAACCGAAAACTCCACCACTACCCCACCTGTTTCTCCCTCGGGTTCTGTCCCACTCACTCCTCAACCATCCCGCAGACAACCAAAGCCCAACCCAAAGTACTACAATCCCAACTTTGTCAACTCTACAACCGTTCACCCACTACCTGTCTCTCTTGAACCCTCCACTTACTCTCAAGCCTTGAAAGACCCGGACTGGCGCAATGCCATGGATCTTGAATACAACGCACTCCTTCACAACAACACATGGGAACTTGTCCCTCACACAACCCAAACTCCCATTGGTTGCAAATGGGTATTCCGAATCAAACGCAAGCCCGACGGCACCATTGACAAGTACAAAGCCCGCCTAGTTGCCAAAGGTTTTCATCAACAATATGGAAAAGACTATCATGAAACATTTAGTCCCGTCACCAAACCCGTCACCATTCGCACCGTCCTCTCCATTGCTCTTTCGAAAGGGTGGTCTTTACGTCAACTAGACGTCAATAATGCTTTTCTCCATGGGACTCTTCAAGAGGATGTCTTTATGGTGCAACCTCCTGGGTTTACTAATACGGACTTCCCGCATCACATTTGCAAACTAAAAAAATCCCTCTACGGGCTTAAGCAAGCGCCGCGTGCTTGGTACCTTGAACTAACCAATTTTCTCTTTCATTTTGGCTTCAAAAAATGTATCTCCGACCCCTCTCTCTTTGTCTATACCAACAACAACATCACTAGCTACCTCCTTGTGTACGTTGATGACATTGTCCTCACCGGCAATCATAATCCATTTTTGGATTCCTTTGTTCAAGCCCTAAGCAAACGATTCTCAATCAAAGACTTAGGCCCCCTTCATCACTTTCTAGGAATCGAAGTCATTCCTACGCCTCATGGTCTCTTTCTTTCCCAACATCGCCACATTCGCGATATTCTCACCACATTTAAAATGGATGGTGCTAAAGAGGTCCTCACTCCCCTAGGCACTTCCGAGCAACTTTCCTCAGTTGACTCCACTCCTCTGGTCGATCCCACACCCTACCGCCAACTGGTGGGTACTTTGCAATACCTCGCCTTCACTCGTCCCGACATCTCCTTTGCTGTCAATAAATTATCCCAATTCATGCACTCACCTAAACAATCACACTGGCATGCTCTCAAACGGGTACTCCGCTACTTGAAAGGAACGGTTTATCATGGGTTGTTCTTGAAGCGCAACACTAATCTTAACTTGCAGGCTTTTTCTGACTCGGACTGGGGTGGCATCAATGATGGGGGACGATCCACTACAGCTTATTTAATTTATCTCGGGTCAAATATCATCTCTTGGAAATCGGCAAGACAAAAGACTGTTTCTAGATCTTCCACTGAGGCCGAGTACAAAGCTCTCGCTAATGCGGCTGCTGAACTATCATGGGTTAAAAATCTACTTGGTGAACTTGGGCTCCCAATCAGAAGCACCCCATCGCTCTACTGTGACAACACCGGGGCTACTTATGTATGTGCAAATCCTGTTTACCATTCACGCATGAAACATCTAGCCCTCGACTACCACTTTGTGCGGGAACAAGTAAACTCCGGGCATCTCAAAGTTCTTCACGTCAGCTCAAAGGATCAACTTGCGGACGTTCTTACAAAACCGCTTTCACGAGTACCTTTCCTGAATTTTCGGTCCAAGATTGGAGTCTCCAATGGATCCTCCATCTTGCGGGGGCGTATCAACACCACAAATCAAGTCAACAATTAATTGCATATTATTCTCTCCATTTAGATGGTCAATCAAGTTATTCCAAGATAATTGCAAATCAATCAAGACTGATTGACTGGGCTCTATTCTCGGCTGTAAATGTGTGTATGTAATCAATTTGTATTCTTTCCATTTTCCTTGTACCTCTATATATTAGGCTGTAAGTATTTTGTAAACACAACTTTTCAATCAATACAATTACAATTCAAATCATCCTCTTATAACTACAACATCTCAAATTTAGGCACGCTTTCTATATTTAATAGGTTTTGTGGATATATGTTTCCTGTGACTAAACCTACCCAAAATATGTAATTCAGTATTAATCATATTATTTTATATGCTTCACGCTATTGGATCAAATAAACACCTCTAATGCCTTGAAATAATAACCACACATGATATTAATTAAAAAAAAAATGATTTGTATACAGACATAGAACAAAAAGCTATAAGATGATCGAGCAAATACAAAATGAAACAATAGATAAAAACTAAAATGACTTGCATAAAGTTTTGAGTTAAGTCATCTAGCCCATTGGATCGATAATTATACTATAATGTTATGAAATGAGATAATATTAAAGTAATTAGAAAAAGTAATTAGAGTGTAAGAAGAAAACTTACAGTTTTACCAATGGATAAAATTAGTCTTTGAGAGTGAAGTGTTAGTATAAGTGACTGCAATCAAAATGGAGGAAGATGAAATGAAGTTACTAAAAGAGTAAAGGTAACTGGGGTTGACTCCAAAGTCAATTTATTTACATTTCTGGTCCCTCGGTTTTAGATAATATGCAATCTATTGGATTAAGCTACAATGTCAAATTTCAACTATATTTTGTGGAAAATAGCACCTAATAACATTATACCATCCTCAAAAAACACATATCAAATTGAATAATTCAAAGGGTCGTACTTTACTAATACATATCTTCACCAAAAATAACACCTAGTACTTCTTTCTCAAGGACCATACTTTTTTAAGCGACATTTTTTTTTTTTTTTAAATCATTATTAAAATTTTAACACAAATCCTACCAATATGTGAATGTCGGTTTGGTTAAATTGTACTAATCCAATTCGTACTAGTAAATACGTCGAAATAAAGCAAAACCTTTTGTTATAGAGGAGATATTTTGGATCCACTTGTTTCCTTACGTTTTGAAAGACTCATTTTAACCATTTAAATCCTTTGATCAAAGGAACCAGATCAAACATTTAGAAAACATTAACATTCACCCTTTCTACCACCATCTTTCTTAATTAAAACTCACTTTCACCCATCTTTCTTAAAAATTACATATCTCAAAATCCGTAAACCGTTAACATACAAAAATTACACTATCAGTGACGAGTAGGGGTGGCAATCGAGTCGTGTTCGTGTTGACCTATTCGGGTTCGCGTGTTGGCGGGTTAGTATAACCTCTACCCAAACACGACCCATTTATTAATCGTGTCAAGAAACTCAAACCTAACCCTCACCTGCATAACACGTGTAACCCATTTTTGACCCGTTTAACATATTTAAATAAATAGATAAAGTAGTGAATAAGGTTGATGGTTTTATGATTTAACTAGTTGAAATGCCAAAATGGTATAAGGATTTAAAATATGATAAAAATAACAAACAAATAACTATACGACAATTTTCTCTGTTATAAGCGTCAATTTATATGATATAAGAGGTATAATCGTAATTTAATTGTATTAAGTTCGTAACATAATACATTTAATCCATATCTAACATAAAAAGGCATGTTATATATTTTATTTTTAGAGTCTTATATACTTAAACGGGTTCATGGGTTGACCTGTTTAATATTTACTCAACTCAAACATGACCCATTTATTAAATGGGTTAGACGGGTTGACCTGTTTTTGACCCGAACCTGTTTATCCTCAACCCAAACCTGTTTAATTTCGTGTCGTTTAGCGTGTAGTGTCGACAATTGCCACCCCTGGTGACGAGCATTTAATAATAAATTTAAAAAACTAGTAAATTCGGGAAATGAATAAATTGGGTTATATTCTGATGACGTATAGTCTATATTCGGGTCACGAACCCGAATATCATGTCTCACTAACATTTAAGCCCATTACGAGTGGGCCACTATGATAACAGTTTGGGCTCACGAGGCCAAAACCCAAAGCTATTTATGGATTAGATATAGGATATCTCCTATTAAGGAGATATATATCGAATATCCGATATCGGCGGACACGCCGAAGAGTGAGGAGCACGAAACCTTATCGGTTACGTATGAGTATATAAAGGGCATCATAGCTCTCGTCAAAGGTACGACTGACAACCCTAAATTCTTCACAACCCTAAATCGATTACTTACTCTCACTCCGGAGGATAATCGGGGGAAACAATCCCTCGATAAGCCTAACGGTGTCTCTTTGCTTTCTTAGTGCGCAGGTCTCAAAGCATTAAGATCTAATTGGTACGAGAACAGAAACCCAAACAAGGAACGCCCAACTTTTGTATCAACATATTCGGTTTTTTATTTTTATTCCTAGGCTAGGAGTACAACATAACTTCAGCCAAATGACGACAATAATAATTCGGGCCACACAAATCTAAAACTACAACGATTCTAACTTCAATGGTCCTAGAAATTACAAATATGACAATCCAGTGATCAAAACACCAAAACCAAACAAACATGCTCATAACCACTAAAGGGAAATCACTCTTTTACCCAACAACTACTGAACAAATAGTTTTACTAATAAGTTGTTTAGTATGTTACGGGACATTAGATCAAATAATAACATTTCATATTTTGAAATGAAGTATAGTTATAAGATGAGCAAACAATAAGAAAAGCAAATTGAGATAGAATGACTTACAAATTAATATTTAATAACGATGGATATATATATATATATATATATATATATATATA
>LBNU01034929.1:89396-101542 GCA_014162995.1 Artemisia annua
CGACCTGTTCACACGGTACTGTTCATCGCCTGTTCACTGGTTACTGTTATCGACAACTGATTTTCCCCCCGGTACTGTCATCAGAATTTTATGTTCCCGTGTTCATATACTTTCATTTTGACTGTTCATGGCATTGGCAACAACGATCGTGGACACACTCTATCTAAGCTTTTGCATAATGGGTACGGTGGCGAATCATGAGAATGATTTAAGATCTTAAATAATCAAGTAACGGGGATCCTCTGATTCTTTATCTTATATCGTTTTATATCTCCGGACTTTAAACTGATCTACAAGTTTTATTACTCATTACGGCAAATCCCAAAACTCTAGACGAAGCTTTTTCATTGACTCGTGCGGCGGAAACACGCTTCGCTAACCTGTATTTGGAATTTTTGATCGTCCAATCCTTTAACTTTGGGAGAAGACTTCTTCAAGTCGTATCACCGAGTTCTTTTTATTGCAACGTATGATGATAAGAGCCACATCGTTGAAAGAAATCGATGTGATTCTACCATTAGAGGGTGAATTTGCTTCACGTAAGGATGAAGGGTCATTGACTAACCCCTAACCGGGTCGTATCATCCCATTTGCGCTTTAACGTTTTATTTGCATGTTTTTATATTTATCGACTGTGTTAAGGTCTTGCATGCATCAGTTAGTATGATTATCCTAAGTGTTGATAGTCTGAAAATTGTTTCACATCTTTTGTGGTTACTTTTATGTGGTTAGTGTAATTGTATGTCTCTTTCAACTCTCTCTTTTTTTATTTTTTTATTTTTTTTATTTTTTTTTTGAACTCTTATATTTAATTAGTTGTCGCATTTTCGGCTAATATTGTAGCACTTTCTTTTCTGAGGTTGTAAAGAATAGGAATAATGTGAGTGTTTGATATAATGTTTGCAGGTAGGAACAAAACTTGTGAAATAGCTCAAGATGCTTTCGTGGTATGTGCTCTAAGGTTCATTTGCTCGAGTGATATAAACTAGTTTCCAATATTATTGTGTAACTTCTAATTTTTATGTATTCATTGCTCCGATATTGTTCTTTTTGTTTACTCATTTCTCGCTGCTAAAAGTCTGAAGAATGTGTACTGTTGATTGAAGCTAGTGGTTTTGTTTAAGATTCTAATTGAAGCTACTGTTGATTGAAGTTGGTGGTTTTGTTTAAGTTGATTGAAGTTATTGGTTTTGTTTAAGCTAAACAGCACATCAGAAGCACCAACCAAACATATTAGTGAAAATTCGTCTAAACATACACTCATATCTAGTTTTATAGATGTAAGATACTAATAGATGTGTTTGCTTACATGAACGATAACTAGTATAAATAAGATATGTTAGGCGTTTTCGTACACGAGTAAAAAGGATTTTGGTTGACTTGTTACCAAGGTAATCATATTTCCTTATATAGATCCATATATGTGTTAATTTATACAAGGATATGGAAAATCTCATCCTTCCAAGTTCCAACATAGAGCTTCGCAACCAAAAGTTGCATCTTTTACTCATTTTCCTGCATCTGTCATTTGTTAGGTCCAGCACCATATTTGTGTTATCCGATGTTCATGATGCACCTCTTTTAAGTCTCTGATTAGTTATAGACTTATAGATTAGTCTTTATGATGCAACCTTCGGAATTCGTACTTGAATAAACTTTTAGTCTTTGTTATAAGTGGTTGGTTGCTTGATACTGCATTCATAGTTTCTTTTTGCTCTGTATAAGTTTTTCATCATCTGATTTGTGTCATATTGTATGCATGAAACAAAATCAAACTAGCTGGACGTTCACTTTTGCGGTGCCTCAACAGTTGCTCGTCCGGAAAGCTAAAATCACAACAGGAAACTCCCTGCAATAGTTTCTTGACCCAGGTCTGCTCTTTTATGTAATCTAGATGTGGTAGTTTTGACCCATTTGTTCATGAATGGGTCAATTTGGGTTCTGCTTTTTCACTAATTGTCCGAATGGGTAAATTAAAAGATTCAACTTGAAAGGTAACTAGTCACATTGTTCAATAGTCACCCAATTGTATTTTTAATGCATATAACCTCCTATATTGTATTATTTTATATAAATATAAAATCTGTTAAATTTATATATTGTAAAATACTTTCTTAATTTGTGTCTTTTACAGCAAATAAGGACTTTCATACCAATGCGGTCCAATTTGAAAGTGGTGGACAACTCAGGGGCAAAACGAGTTATGTGCATACAAGCTTTGAAAGGGAAGAGCCTGATTAGGGGACATGATAGTAGCATCAGTGAAGGAAGCCCAACCAGGCGGAAAAGTAAAGAAAGGACAGGTCCCTCTTTCCTCCCATTTTTTCTGTTCATGACACAAGCAACAACATCAGAACATTAAAGGTGGCAATTTTAACCCCTTTACTCATGAACTTTTGATCTGGGTCATGCACTCATGCTTATCTCTAGTATGTATAACCGTCTAAGTGTCTAACAGCTATATGATAAAAACAGCTTAATAGAAACAGGGCAAATGGGTCAAAACAGATTGGAAGTTTCCTAAATGTAAATTAAATGCATAAAACCTCTTCATTTAGTCAACTAAATGTTAGAATTTGATAATCATGACAAGCATATTATTCATGTAAATATCACATAATACACATTGCGGAAGCTAGGATCTACTATAACACATAAAGGTTAACTAAAACATAAATCGAAAACGTACCTTATGCAATACTTGATTCAAGGAGAATGAAGAACCCTAATTAGAGTTGAATTAGATCTTATGAATCACCCCTTACCGTTTTGTGATTCGATCTCTTGATAATTACTAAAGTAAGTAATTACCTCGTTCTTGTACACACAAACTAAACCGTATTAAGGTTTTGCAAGAAACTACACAAAGATTATTTTTGTTTAAAACAAAAATCGAAACCCTTATGAACTAGGGTGTTCGACCGGTTTTAGAGACAAAAGAGAGGAGAAGAAAAGTTAGGGATAATTGTGTGTCAAGAGGTGAAAAACAATTGATCCTAGGGTGTGTTTATATAGGAATAGAAAACTTGGTCACCAAGCAACAACACCTCCACCTCCTTAGGAGGGGCGGCCGAATTCTAGACCCTTAGGGGTTCTAGAACTTTTCTTGTTTCCAAGTTATTCACAAACACCACTTTCCTTTTCTTCGTCTAACGGTCGTTAGTCATTTAAGGGAAAACACTAACGGTCGTTAAGTCTTTGTGTCTAATAATAAATATAAAAATATATTTATTATTTTTCCTTAATACTCATTTGTAATGTGTGCAATCCCGAGGTCTCGTGTTCGATTCTAGACATTCACACGTTAATATTATTAACTACTCCCTCCGTCCCAAATTTATTGTCCACAATTGACTTTTTTAGTCTTTCTTCTTCAACTTTGACCTTAAATATTTTTATGGGTGTTATATAATATTTGATGCAAAATATATAAATGGATTGAGTTTTAAGTGTACTTTTCAATGTTATAATTTTTCATCAAATATTATTAATAAAAATTATATATATTTATGGTCAAAGTTGAACCAGTTTGACTTTGAAAATTCAAACTGGACAATAATTTTGGGACGGAGGGAGTATAATTTAACACTAAATAGTTCCGACTTAATCTAATTTTTTTAATCTTGCAAGACACTATTTTCCTATTGAAAATTTGGCAAAACAGTTATTGCCAACTCAACTGTTTTAACCCCTTACCAAAAAAGAGCTCTGTTTTGACCAGTTGCATGACAAGACCATTTTGTCACTTGTGTGGAAACTAGATTAAAAAAGTTAGGATTCTGCTTCTTTCATCAATCTTATTTTTTTAGTAGTTCTATCACAGAAATAGGGTAGTTGGTCAAACTTGCCAAAATGATAATTGAATCTGACTAGATAGCAGCAATTCTGTTTATGACAAACTAGCAAATAATTCTGCAAGATTCCTTGTGGGCTGGTCTGCTAGAAAGTTTTCAAACCTTGCGATGTTTAGTTTTTTTTGCAGCGGATATGGGATTTTACGGTGAAAGTTGGATGCTTTTATGTAGCAACCATGAAATCGGCTTGACATGGAACTCACATAGTGAAAGTGGCCTGACATGGGACTCTTGCAAGCTATTTCGGTGCAAAAATCTGAGCCTCACAAGGTAGCAAGGAATGTAGTAGGGTTCCTGGCTATTTTGTCATAAACCCGATTTTTTTGGTTAATCAATTCTCATTTAGGCTACTTTGATGACCACTTTTCCCATATACATAGAGGGATGACCCTCAGAATGAGGTTTAACACTTTAAGGAAATAGTTCTCTCTGTTTTTTATGTCTATTGGTTAGTAGACCTTTTTGTTTATTTTCTAGTTAGCATCATACCTGACACATTATCCTTGGTACTCTTCTGAGAAAGGTCAATATAAGAATTCCGTTGGTGGATTAGAGTTGGCATCAATGATCATGTTCGAAAAATAAGAGGAATGATCTCAAAGTACAAGAATTGATGCTTTTCAAATAAATTAAGGTTGGAGCCTGTCAAGGAGCAGGCGCAGATCGTGTTGGATGCTCTCACTAAACTTAGTATATTGCTTATGTCTTGGTTTGGTAACAATTATGTTAGGTTCAGTTACATGTTTTCTTTTGCAGTAGTTACTTTAGCATCAAAAGTTTGTGAATATATATAGCTAGCAGTTGGTACACAAATCAAAATTTGTAACTTTGCCCCCCCCCCCATGGATGGGTTATGGGTGCCTAGTGATGCCACTCACCATTTCCATCTTGTCTACTGTGGTGGCAGGTTGAGTGGAATGATGGAATGGTGTGGTGGAAATGTAGCTAGATGGTTGTGCAGAATAAAGGTGAATGGTGCAAGAAATATGAGTTTTGTATACTCTGTTTTTGGATTAAAGTGGATAGTTTGATAGTTTAGATTCTGTTTACTGGTATGTACATGTATACATAGATTCCGGGTTTTGTCCAAATCTATACTATCCTTATGATTGTAAATCTTTTGAGAAGTTAATATAACGAGAATGGCGCTGGGGCCCGCCGAATTTGAAGCAAAAGTGTACTTTTTGAATGGAGATTGATATGCATATTTTTCTATTGAGGGGATGAGATCCTCTCCAGTTACTTGACTCAAGTTGGGCCATTATGAACCATTGGATTCGATTTAATGGCTCAAATCAAAAGAACTGAACTTCTTTTGATTTGAGCCATTGGATCAAATTCAATGGCTAATGCCCTAACTTGACTCAAATTGTGCTTACAACTTAAGAGAATCCTTGTCCTCTACTGAGACAGTTTATCTTATGTTTTACATAGCTGTATTATGTAATATGTATGTATTGTATTTTCATTTTGCTTTAGCTGCTTGTACAATAATGTAGGGGTGAGCAAACGGATCGGATGGACCGGACCGACCGACAAAACCAACCGGACTGGACCGGACCGACCACATTCGGTCCGGTCTTGGTCTAGGATTTTTCATAATTTCGGTCTCGGTCCGGCTCGGTCCGGTCCGACTTAAAAACCGGACATTTAGCCTATTTCGACCGAGACCGGACTGGACCAGGACCAGACCGGACCGAGACCGGACTGACCACATTCGGTCCGGTCTCGGTCTAGGTTTTTTGCCGGATTCGGTCTTAGTCCGGTCCGGTTTTTCTCGGTCCGGTCTGGTTTTCACCCGATGAGCACCCTTACAATAATGTGTGAAAATCATAAAACAAAGTGTGCAAATCATCTCTCTTTTTGAATGCTGCTAAACAATGTATTAACATCAAGACATCAAAGCTATATGTTGACAAAGGAGAAGTTAGAAACTGAACGAGTTTTATGATAAAAATTTGAAGAAATAAGTAGTTTATTGTTCATGCTAAAACACCGGTGGAAAATACACAACAACTTCATACATTTCAAAACTACTAAAATAAGCGATTTCTTATGATAAAAAGGTATTTTATCATATACATCTCTTAAAAACTTCACCTCCTGCGAGAGTAAGTAAAAAGTAGAACTTTTTTAGCCTAATCTTCATTTATTGGCTCGCGCTCATGCCTATGGTGAATCGGCCTCGTGCTCGGTTCTCGCACACGAACTTATGTCCCAACCCGAGCACGTACTTGTCATTAAGAAAAAGTTTTTGATCTTTATTAGCATGACTAAATAATTCTGTTGTTTTAAATGAAAAATCTAATGAAACTTGAATATTGCATATTTTCAAAAAGTACAAGTTTTTAATGTATAACATACAAAATAGTTTAAGCATTTATCGATAAATATGCAAATAAGAAAGTTTTAATAGGATGCAAAAGTGCAATGTATAACATAACAGAGGGGTACAAAATGAACAATGTTTTAAAAAAAAAAGAAACACATACACAGTGACTGTGTGTAACAACCTTCCGGTAAAAATGGAGTGTGCCGGGAAAGGAAGCCGCCGCCGTTGCTCCGGCGAACCTAACCGCCGCTGCGACGGTTGTTGTGCCGTATATTATTGCTCTGTTTCTCATCAGGTTTTATTGAAACCCTAATTATGATTAAACACTGAACTAACTTAATTGCTAATTTACTCCATAATTCACAACTACCCTCTCTAACTCAAATATCACACATATAGACGGGCCTACCCGGATGTAGCCGGATAGAGCCGGGTTTTGTTCATATTAGTTAGTTTGTTTACTTTAGTTTGATTGACATGAATAATTTTGTTACCAACTTTTGGTACAAGTAGGCAGTGGTTATGTAATGTAACCAATGTGCGATTTGATGCTTACGGTCACTTAATTACTCTTATTTGTCGTGCAATGTGTGATCACTCATGCTATGTGATTATATTAAATTTGGTGTTCATAACTGATAACTCTATGTGACAGTAATACTTTTGCTTAATATATCACATTGGAGTGTTCATAAAGAAGAATGTACGAATTAGCTCTCTCATCTGTCTTCATAAACACATACTGCAGCATCTCTAATTATAAACTGCAGACTCTAGATTTATAAATACGGATTAAGTGTTCACTGGTATGTGCATTTAAAATTTTGTTCAGTATGCGTGTATGACTAGTTCAGTATGCAAACTTTAGATTTATATGTTAGGCAAATACGGTATAAGTCAGCAAAGGAACCAGCTTTCTATTTGATCCTCATCCATAGCAGCCAAATTCTCATAAGTTAGTAACCTGTGCTAATCATATTGATGCGATCGGGGCAGTGGCGGAACTTGGCGGTTTTTGTTAGGGGGGCCGAAAATTTTTTACGCAAAATGCAACTTATAATATATATTAGTTAACGTCGGCTAACTTACCTTCCTTAAAGTCATAAACATATATATGAATCATGATCGACAAAGCTTCCGAACACTAAACAGATATAAGAATTTCGTAGGCTTATTAGTAGTTGACAACATCAGATTAATGCCACATTCTTATGATATTCTATCATCGTTAGGTATCAAAGCACTCATCCAATTAATTCCTTTTGATAGCATTCACAGCAACTCAATATAATTATAACATACATATGGAATATTTATTTAAGAGAATGACAAATGAATATATATTTAAACAATTTACAAGCAAATGCACGTTTGGTCGAATTTGAAGGGTTTGAGTTTATGTAACTTGGACCTTTTCAATTGTATTTGATGGTTTCTTTCCATATTACCGAGAGTAATGTGTAACTTTTAGCATATTTTTAAACCATGTTCTAGTAAATCCCTAATTAGAAGCCTAAATTTTGGGAGGGCCAACACCCTCCCCTGCCCCTTCAATGTTCCGCCACTGGATCGGGGTGCGTATGTACAAGTCAACAAAGGAAGGAGATAACTAGTACAGCAGTACAACAAATACAAATTCATACTAGATATATGTGAACCTTGTAATTCGAATTTGGGCCATATTCTTTAAACAAGACTAGGGAATCTAGGTATGAGAAACCTCATGATGAATGCTAGCTTTCCTCCCGCCAGCATCGTGTACTTGAAATGCACTTTCTCATGTACAAAATAAAGCATGTATAGGAAAAGTGCAGATGCCATTGAAACCCCACTGATATAAAATAGACCACGGGAACCTTCAAGGTTTAAAATTTTCGGCGCAGTCGCGGCGGAATCTAATTGTTTATTAAACCACTTATCCTCCAATAACTTTAAAGTCCCATCTTCTCGTAATTTGGCTATCTGAATTGACATCTCAGGGGCCAACGTTGAACCTTTCGGGAATGCCTGCACATTGTTATAACTAACATTTGACTTAAGCCAGTTACATGCGACAAACTGAAGGTAAGGAAGCAAATCTAACTTAAAACACAATAGCTCAAATTTCGACCTATTTAAGACTGAACAGGGCGATTCCAGTTACATTCTATCTTAGCGGGTCAAACTGAAGGTAAAGAAACAGATTAGCTTAAACAAAGTGGCTGCACGCATCAAAAGTGACCTACATTGTATGTTTAATGCATAAACCCTCCTAACCTAATATATTAAAGACTTGGATTTGTTATTATATTGGGTAATATAGTTCTCATCCCGTTCAAAAGATTGACCTGCTTTGACCTCTTACCCATGTTAACGCTAATATTAAAGAATTGTATAGTGAAGAGACTCACAAAGCCAAAACCGTTGGTGATAGTTTCAGATACGGTCATCGAGTAGCCAGATGGAAATTGTGTAAGAAATTCCTTAATATAAGGAATTTCAGCAACAATTGCATCAACACCACCGTTTTTACTGCCACGTGTCAAAGCATCAGCATATTCTGGTGCAGAATATGGCTTCATCCAGGTGGCTTCAAAATTCAAGTTCGTAACAAGGGCTTGCTGTACAGAGGAACTATACAGGTATTCAATAGACCCTCTCTTTGATGCTAACTGAATTTGTTCAACTGTTAATAGCGAACTTAATGTTGCAGTGTAACTTGAAACGAGCACAAGCACTACGAACAACCACACTATGACTACAAATCTAGACAAATTACTCTGCAGCTTCTCCCCTGAAATTTTCAAAACCAAAACTTAAATTGGTTTAGCTCTTACTAAGTTTCTGTTCGCCATTATACTTGATGTGTTTGTGGCAAAAAAAATTAATAATAATAATAATAAACAAAAAAATAAAAAATAAATAAACAAAATAAATAAAAAAACACTAACTAAAACTGGGTGCTAGAGCTTACTATGAGCATAAACAAGTGTTGAAAAGGCAAACCAGAACGTTGTCCCGATTTGTTCTGCTGTTGAACCTTGAAACTCTTCATTTGTCCGATGTTCAAGTATCCAGATGACAATGCCAGTCAAAATAAAGAAACAAGCAGACACAACCCAAAGATCTGAACTAAGTGGTTTCATAAAGATCCAAATGCTTGTATCGGCGTTTCTTGTAAGTGTTGCAAGGCCAATATCCGTAAATGGCAATGTGAAGTCAACATATTTTGATCTATTAGCTGTGATTGTTATATCTCCAATTGCAGCATCAAATTCCTGTTACAAATGATAATAATAAATAACAAGTTATATTTCTTTCCCAATATATATTGATGACAAAGAATGCTGGTTGATATAATATGCATACCCTGTTATGGACTCGATCTATAAGGTCATTGTAATTTACTTTGCCAATTTCAGCTTCTCTCATAAATGGAATATATTCTAAGGCTACATTGCGACCTAATCCATTAAAGGCGGCCAGGAATACTTCTCCACAAAACCCTGAAACGATTGTTGAATTAGTTTGATCATCATAACTCACTTGAAAAAGTCTCCCTGTTCTATTTACCACTGGAAGGCCGATTCTAAGGGTTTTCCTGCTCATTTGTAGCATCCTATGTGGATTAGTTGAGATACCTCCTGGCCAGATGATATCAGGAATTGAATTTAGCTTATCAATCTTTCTGGTTAAACCAACACCCTTTGTCCAAAACCCAACCCTTTGCTCCCTGTTACCTATCACATTTATTATTTCTAAGACTTGTGTACTCATCCTACCATTCTTAAGTTGGAAAGTACCCGCCAAACCCCGAAATGAGATTGTTAACATCTGATCCATAAGAGATGTATCCTTTGGTATTTTGCTATATGTTTCCCGGTTTCTTATATATGATTTAAGAACCTGCCCTACTGTTTGTGTCCTCTCAATAGCCATTGCTAGTGCTGAAACTGCATCATATGCCCAGACACCATAAGGGTTTATTTTCTTAAGCTCCATCAAAGGGTTCATAGCATGATGTTCCTTTCTCCATTTCAATGTGAATTTGTGAAGATCCCTTGACTGGGGAATATAGGATCTAAAACCCACCACACCTTGCATAGACTCAACAACTTCACCATCCATGAAGTTAAAAAAGTCCATAGTTTTACTCGTGATAATCCATTTGTAACCTGCATCCATCAATCCTAAATATTTTGCTTTGGATAAAACACGGAATGTAAGAGTATGACAAGCATGCATAATGTATATATTTGTTTGCATAGCTGAAAGCTTGTGAAGCTCTTCATGGACTAGTCCATTGCTCGAAGAGGTTGAAATTAGGCTCATATACTTTACAAAAATGTTCTTCTCTTGTAAGGTATTAGTTATAAACTTCGCCACTTCTATCTCATTTGTAGTGTCCTCACATATGAGAATGACATTCTTCCATTTAGACGATTCTGCCATTGCACCAATGGCTTTAAATTGAGTAGTTTCATCTTGTGAAACTTGAAGGAAATAAGGATGTTTGTTGGAAGATGGAGTTGGTGAAAAAGAAAGAACAGGTACTCTAGCTTTGTCTCCTAATACTGCAAGAAACTTTGCTTCGGTTGCTGACTCAGAAGCTATGATTGCTTGGACTTTCTGCTTCTCCAATAGATCAAGAGCTGGCACGAAAACAAGAAAATCGTAAAATTTGCGATTATTCAAGTTTAGTATCAGGTTTTTTAGAATGTCATACGAACCACTACAGGATAAACAATTATGGTTTAGGGTTCACACTAGACGCGTTCTGATTCTAGTTTCAGTTATAGTTTGCTCTCTATTTTTTCTTCAGTTAGATATGGCAAGTATCACTTTGCTTTAGTTTGACCCTTTATATCTTGGAAGTTGTAAGAGATATCTTCTTAAGTATATATCAAATATAATCTGAAATACTAGTAGTTATTTTACCTGCCGATAGAGCATGCGGTGGTTCTCCATGTGTATCCCTACTGTAGAGAACTATCCTTGTTTTGTAGTGGTTGTTAAAGGTGTAAAAGTCAGATAGTGCCATGGTCATGCAGCTATGAACAATCTTTCCGACCCATGATCCCATATCTAGAATCACTCCCACCGGGATCTCCTTGTATGACGAATGTTCTTGTGCTTTTGAGCATATCTGAAAGCAAATCATCATAAATATTAAGAACAACACATCTGTGCACTTCCTGCTTTTGATCTCCATACTTGAATGACAAACGGGCAAAAGGTTCCTATCACTGAAAGTACGTACAAATTATACGTTTTTTTTTTTTCTTTTTTTTCCCACCTCTTCTATATTACTGTAGTTTCTATGTCATTTCACTGTCCATTGACTAATCTCATGAATTGAATTTGTTCGAGTCAGTAAACTCTAAATGATAGAAGTTGTAGCGAAATTATGCTGCTTGCAAGTTGTAATGGGATAAAACAACATGTTTTAATTATGCTTTCGAGAAATTATGACCACATATTGAAGCATAGGATTAAGCGAATAAATTTTCCAACAATTGACTGATTGAAAACTTTTTTCCAGAATTATGACCACAACTTTACAGTCATCTTTTTTTTTCTTACAAAAATATCAAATCAAAATATCAAATATCAAATCAAATTGACTTTCTTCTACACTTGTTTTTGTAAGTAGTGTAAGTAGTGTCATATCATGTATGACGACCTCATATGTTCACACTAAAACTTACAAAAATATCAAATCAAATTGACTTTCTTCTACACTTGTTCCCACAATAACAATGAAACTCATCTTTTACCAAAGGTTGCCCTTAATACCAAACAAAAAAACTATATTTTTTCCACACAATCATTAGATTGCCTCACAGCACATCTAAATTCCAACTTCAAAAATAAAAAAAATTAAAAAAAAAATTAAAAAAAAAAAAAAAAAAAAAAAAAAAAAAAAAAAAAAAAAAAAAAAAAAAAAAAAAAAAAAAAAAAAAAAAAAAAAAAAAAAAAGA